>JAZAYU010000023.1:7167848-7410292 GCA_038501625.1 Corbicula japonica
CCCCAACTGTGAAAATCAGACAATCCAAGATGATAGTTTAGTTTTGTTTCGGTGTTTTCAATGTTATAATTGGTCAGTTTCAGTTAAATAAAACTGTTTGTTTTGTTTTAGTTGACTATTGTTCATATGAAATGTTGTTAAATTCTTTAATGGTTACCAACTTCAATATCATTAAAAGGATTAATTCGCTCCAAAATGTTGGATATTTTTTACTACTTACTATTAATGGAAAGCAACCTTCAATTTCTGATCCGAACTGTAGCGCGTGCCCTTACCTGCTGTCAACATTCCCGTCATCCAATCAAAATCCAGAACCGATGGGAAAAACTTTGACCTGCGATGATTAGCATGGTTGACTAATTCAGGTACGATTTTTTTCAACCATGCCAAGAAATTCCTTCCGCTTTTCATTTCTATAGAGAAGGTATCCAGGTACTCCCTGGGGATGCATAGAACCAGCATATAAAGCATATTGAGAGAGTGCAGAGGGCTGCATGTTTTACCCACAGTACATTCAATTTGTTAAACATTAAACCTGCGTTCAAGAAATTCGCCTTGGATTGATTTTGGCAGCAGTTTATACAATCATACTAGTACTTGAAAATTGAGCTATTCCCAGGCAGCATTTTCTTTCTTTTAAATATTACATTTCACTGTTATAATATGGTCTGAATATTTAATTGTAATAAAATAATATTATAAAAAACGAAAGCATTGATTTACATAAAATTTCATATTATATCATTTATGGAACTAGATGTATGAATGACAAGAAATGGCCATTATGCAAAAAGTATTATTATGAACATTCAAAACATAAATTATCAAATTTTAAAAAGATTCAACTATAGTACTGAAATTTTAATAAATCTGTTATTCTGGAAACAAAGTTTGAAGTTCTGAATAAGAAAAATACTTTTAAGTGATAATAAAAAAATAAGATGTACGCACAGTATATCTGTGATTACAACAAAATAAGACGTACGCACCGATTGCGGATTACAACATAATAATTTGTATGCACATTGTATATTTTGTGATTGCAACAAGACAAGGGCTGAAGGTTATAAAGCTGAGATTGGAAACCAGTCTCAGATCTCAAGCATCGTATTGGCTGAAATGGCGACTGGTCGCAATTTCAGCCAATCAGATGCTTGAGATTTGAGACTGGTTTCCATGCTCAGTTTTATAACCTTGGGCAAAGGTGTACACACAGTGTATATTTTGAATTCAACGTTAGTATTGTCATTAAGACGAAAGACAATCACGGTTGTATCCGTAAACCATTAATAACTTGCCCGAAAGATATTGAGTGCTTTTGCTTCGAATTCCCAACCTTTACAGAAAATACTTAAACAATAATTAAAATAAAACAAAACAAAATGTGTGATCTGTGTACATTATTGTTTCCACTCGGTCCTCAGTCTCATACTTTAAAACATATTATACCGACTGTACGTATAAACATGCTTGCAAGTGTACATCCAGTATAAGTTGAAATCCGTATTCGTAATACCTGTATTCAAGTTTTTATAATGTCAAATAGATTTATATGAATTTATTGCTGTTAGACTTTCTTAGACGTTTATAAAGCCAAACTTTATGAGAAAACATCAACAGCAAAACAATGTTAAATGTCTTATTAGATTTAAAGCAATGGTACTATTTACTGGTGCCCTATTTACTGTTAAATATAGGACGCAAAAAACATAAAGACCATATTACTTATTGCATATGCATACTATTCATTTTATTTTAACTTTATTTCCGATACTTATATATTATATACTTTATTATAACAGTAAAAATTAATGAAGTTATACAAGACTCCAGAAATTTACACAGTTCTAAATGCCATGTACATGTATAAAGTATCATCATTACCAACTCTACTGCATGGTTACTGATAAACCTTGTCAAATTAACACTCGCCTGCTTCGAATTTATGCAATTAGAGAAGGTTAATAGGGTCATGCGGTCAAATTAAGGGCATTTCAGGACAGTTGTGTAGAAATTGAAAAGCGGAAATTTGCCTCGGTATTTCTTGGCATGATCGAGATTTTTTAACGAATTTTTTGTTGGAATTGTATAGTAAAATGGTTTGTTTATACGATTATGTTTTAAAATGGTGTGTTTAATTTGTTTGATATGTTTTATTATCTCTTAATACCACATAAGCGTCCCGAATCGACGAGAACACAGCATACACATTTTCTCCTTTCTGTTTCACAGGAAATGACCAAGCTTTTTAAACATTGTCAGGATGTCACTGCAAAGCTAGCACAACAACCTGTGAGTCAGTTAAAATTGACCATATGCTTTCATCGCTACAGTCTAGTACAGTACACCGGTCTAGTCTGGTGTCAATTTTCTTTTGACATAAATAAGCTGTGTTTCTAGATTTTTGTGTTGATTTTTCACCGTTATTATTTAAAGATGTTACCACCTTTGATTCACCAGCTGCAGCTCCCACTCCAGGACGATTTTCTCCATCTTGTGTGTCCCGAGCCAACAATCCCCTGCCTCTCCCTCGACCGCGTCCGACGCCACCAGATGGTGAGGCAGTTGCCATTTTTTTAACCGGTGTTAGAGTACGCTAATCAAAGGGAAGCAACTTTTCAATTTCTCTCACGGTTATCTTCCTCTTATTTAGACTCTTTCACCGTCGTTATCAGAAAATAAACGACTGTTGTAAACCAAAAACAAGAGGCCTCTGATTGGCTGCTGGATTACGTCACGCCTGCTTTCTGTATCTATTTTAAAATTTTCTCTCCAGCTTCTTATCAACTAGGCCTATTGCTCATTGCAATAATTCATCATAACACTTGACGTGAATAACAGAATAACGAGTAAATATAAACCATTTGTGATAAAGAAAAGAATAGGTACAGCTTATACTTTATTAAACCAGCATCTAGAAGGTTTAAATGTCGCCCTGAACGACAGGATATGGCAAACATTGTAAAGCATTTGTGCAACTCAAATGGTTAACATTTAAACCCCCGATGCACAACACCAGCAGTTATTACAAGCGTCGTAACAATACAGATAGCCTACATATTTCAGCATAATATCCATTCCAAACATATGAATGGCAATAAAACAGTGACCGACATTGAAGTGGCATCAAATTGCTATCAGCAACCCTGCTGGGATGATGGTAAACATACAACTTGTAATATGACTCCGAGTTCGTTGTAATTTTAAATCTAACTGGTGTTGTTAATCTCCAGCAGCAGAATGTACTTTACTTGCAAGCGTGGGGAATACCGCCTATATTTAAACCTCCAGGAAAGATAACTGAAGCTCGCTAAGGATTCTCTGGCGGCTATAGCATCCAGACAAAATTGGTTTACTACTGTCGTTGTCTGATGAAATACAGACATGCGCAGTGAAACAGTCAACCTCTTATTGGGTAGCGCTAAAGGTAGTCCTATCATACGTTTAACATTCAGGACCACCTGGTATGTCACACAGAGAGACTAAGTTAAATGAAGACCGTAGAATAAGATGTTTACAACAAAAGCAACTCAAAATACCCGAATTAAATTCAATAAATGATTGAAATGGTCAAGTTTTATTGAAACTTACTGGGCAATTATTAAATATTTATTCCTTTTTTTATAAATAATTCAGGCCTGCCAAATCTCCGGACTTTAACAGGAAATTAAAAAATGAATGATAAAAATAGATATTCTCAGATTCCCTATCAAAATTTTGTTCTGTTTAGTTTCAAACGCCAATGATCATGGAATGGTATTTTTCTGGAAATATCCGATTGACAATTCCATGTCCACTGTCATATACACACCATTGTTTGAGATGGATCGAAATTGGTACTGTTTACTTGTGTAAATATCTAGTTGTGCTCAACTCATGGCTAGTCTGCGTGGGCAGTACTTGCATTTCATTACTGCTCATGAACAGGCTCAATTAAGCCGAACATAAAATGTACCGTATTTGTCGTGTAAGATTGCTTTACATATAACAAAACATCATTTGCTTTGATGCAACAAAAATACTACCGTCACGAGCTACAGTTGTTGCTTGTATGGATATCTGTTGACACATTGCTCATCTATTTAAACAGTTTGCATGATTTGGTAGACATGATTATGAATTTCGACAAAGGCTAAAAATCGGGAGTTATTTCATCAAGAACTAAAGTTGCAAGTTAAAAAGTCGTTTTAAATTCATTTCATAATGTTTTATTATTAATTAATATTTCATAATCTTTGTAAGGAATCGAACCAATGACCCCCAGGTCCGCTAGCTTGCTAACTTGCGGTCTAACCGACTAAGCTATTGCGGGTCCCTACTTCGTAAGCATTATGAACCCAATATAACCTAGATGAATTACACAAATTATTTGAATTAAGTCCCTTTAATCGGAAAAATACAGAACCTGCAGCACTTGAGGTAAATTAACATCATCATCATATCGTTTATACTTTTTCTCCATTAATTAATTTATTTGGAAATTTTGTCAGTCGATTATCAACAAGAATTAAAATAATTGAATTCAAACCAATTGAAATGTCTGAAGAGTTGGATATAAGATAGCATTGTAACTTGGTTGTGGTACTTCAGTAAGAGGAACTACTGAAGGCCCACAGGTTAAGGGGGTCAAGGTGGTCGTGCCTTATATTGTTCCTCATGTTTTGAAACCTCCCCCTGCTGTTGCGGAGATGCGCTACCTCCTCTTTTATGGTGAAGGTAACACATCTCCCGATAGGTGACTGCTTTGGAGATGAGGGACAGGGACAGGGACAGGGACAGGCCAGGGTCAGGGTTGGGTGGAAAGAGGGTGGGGTTGGATGGGATGGGATGGGAAAGAGGGTGGGGTGAGGTGGGATGGGATGGGGGTAGGGGAGGAGAGGTGGGGTGGTGGGATGGGATGAGGGTAGGGGAGGAGGGGGTGGGGTCAGGTGGGATGGGATGAGGGTAGGGGAGGAGAGGGTGCGGTGAGGTGGGATGGGATGAGGGTAGGGAGGTGGGATGGGGTGAGGGAAGGAGAGGAGAGGGTGGGGTGAGAAGGGAAGTTGGGATGAGGGGACGGATGGGATGGTTGCGAGGAAAGGGGAGGAATGTGAAGGGTCATCGAAGTAGAGTGTAAATTGATATGCCAGACCTATATTTAAATTTAATACTACAAAGAGTTCCATGGCTTCAAATGGCTTATGAGTGTCTATTAAACACAGTTTTAACACATACAGGAAAGTTATTAGAGAATCCATTTTACCATGTGAAACTTCTTTTTCTGACACATTCCACCATTTCTTGAATGTTTTCTTGAACTTTTTACTGCGCAACAATATTACACAGTATTACGCATTTTTTTTAAATTTGTGAACTGCCTAAAACGAGATAAATTTGTTAGACATAAAATATTTGTCTGAGAAGAGCCTAGAAGTTAAAATATATAATTTCTCGTGGGCAATTGTGCCAACACGGGGGGGGGGGGGGGGGGCAATAATTACTAAAATGTACTGCCGAGCACAAATAAATAATTCTTTAACTAATTGTGAGTTACCATGTTAGTTTGGTCGGTAAAGGCGCGTGTCCTGACACCGTGCAGGTCAGCATTGGCTGATCAAAGGTTATGGGATTAAACACAGACAGAAAACACAGTACGATAGATTCCATCCAATACTGTAGGGCCCGGGCTGTGTCTTCAGCCCTTTATATTTATGATTATGGGCAGTGGGCAGATGCTTTGGGCTCTGGTCTCGGTAAGTTCATCGAGTACTCGTCCATTTTGGTTTGCAATGCTATTAGCTTCTTATTTTCTTCTCAATTTATGTTTGTGTGCTTTTGCATGCGACATTGTTAAGCTGATGGGTGAGTTGGAGTTGGAGTTATTTCACCAAGACAACTTGTTGATATGAGAACCTGTTAGGGCAAGTGTGAGTTTGGTGCACCCTAGAACCTGTTTTGCCACTGACCGTTCCAAGGCGGTAACCACTCGGGTTCTCACTTTCGTTAATTGTTTGCGACGTCCATTTTGAAACTGATTATTGTAATACCATGCTCTCTTTTCCTTTTTACTTTTTGGCTGTGTGGGGAGGCTGTGTCTGCTGGATGTGGCCATTCCTGATATGCATATTTCCCCTTTTTTGCACCTGCACGGGAAATGAACGACTCCGCCCTCCACGAGATTTCCTGCAACCTTGCAGGTCGGCCTTGACAGGTCAAAGGCTGTAGGAGTAAATTCAGACAGAAAATCCGGTACGGAGACCCGCAGGCAGATGGCTTTGCGATGACCTCTGGCACCTGCGCTGGCACCGGCCGTACCGGCTTGCCTTTCCGCCGGACTGCCAGCAACGCCGAGAGGGTGAACCTGGCACTGGGCACTACAGGATCTCCAAACAACTCGTCCAGGCCTACACCTGGAGATGTCAAACGCACGGGTGCAGACTACAGTGTCTCTAGAGACAGAAGGATGTCAACAACAACAGGAAATCGTAATTGATTTGTGGAAAATTAACATTGAAAATTTTTAAGAGAAAATATAGGGTTTGAGTAGTCAAAAGTAAGCCACAGAAAATAACTTTGAAATATGTTAATTAATTTTAAAATTTTCAAGGTTTAAAAGTAGCAAGTATTTTTTAAAGATGGTAAACAAAGTTCCACAGAGACTGGAGTGATACAATTTCGAACAAATGCCGAAACAAGTTTATCTGTCATCCTTTAATGGAAGTGAGATTTTAATATTTTAATGTGTCTCTAATTTGTTTTTTTTTCAGAAATGTAAGATTTAGGGCTTGACCCAATAGTAAAAATGTTTGTACGACCTTTACTTAATAGGAACATCAAATTGCCTCCCAATGAACGTGCTACATGTAACAACAGACCCTATTTTCATATTTACAGCAAAATTATTATTTCTCGAATTATATATGTAATTAGAATACATCGTGCAAAAAAAGCATCAGACTATGTATAAAATATATATCAAATATTATACAAATGTTGGAAAAGAACATTGAAAGCAACCGAACACGACAAACCTCAAAATACGTATTACAGGCTCGGTTTGACTAATGACTCGGTTTGACTGAGCCTGTCCTTATGCAAAAATGGAAATGGATTATTACATTCCATGCTGCCTAGCCTGGAAATGAGCGCTACAGAAATATATCTACCATGTCTTCAGTATATGAATGATGAATAATTGCAAATAAAAATAGTATTAATACTATTCAGACTCATTTCTATCTAACGTTATAAAATGATCTCCGATGATTATTTAACAACGAAAAGAGAAGTTTTGCGTTAACACATTAAGCTCCATTAAGTTTTGCGGCCAAGTCAAGTTAAATATGCAATATTTGCGACAACTAATCAGAGATAGTTTTCATTTTTTAGTGTGTAATCGTAAAATGCAAGTTATATTTGTCAATTACTTCCGATCAGCAGATCTTAAATATAAGATCATATTCACTGTACTAAATTAGACAGTATTCTTAATATATTATTTGAATATAAAAATGAAAAGTACAAAACAGATGAAAAAAGTTAACAATGTTTGAAGATTTCGAATGTGTACCTTAACGAAACAGCTCTTTGTTAACGAATGATAATGATAAAAATAGACAATAGTCATTTTTAAACAAGTTCTTTAACCATTTCTAACAAAGTCGACAAAATACATTTATAAAATTCTTTGAAGAATATAATTAAAAAGAAGAATATGAGAAAATATCATCATCATCATCATCATCATCATCATCATCATCATCATCATCATTTTTTTCAATCACAATCATAGTGATCAGAGCGAAGACATTAAAACAACCCCATCGTTATCATCTTTATCATCATCATTATTGTTTAGTCATAGTCATAGTCATTATGAACAACAACAACAAGACATTAAAACAACAACAACATCATCATCATTATCGTCTTCATCATTGACATATTCAGACAATTCTCCGGATTTTTAATGAAGAAGTTTTGGCAGTCTGATAATTTCCCCACCAATCTCCAGTAAAAATCCAACCTCATGCAGACGGTCAGTTTGAGTAACATTCAAAATTGCATACCATAATCCAACAAAATATAACCAGTTCCAAAAATCGCGATTAAGATATTCTGTATGGCACAATTTTAAACCAATTTTAATTTAGAAAAAAAGGCATAAAGAATATTTTCATTGTAAGAAATATTGCCATACACAGAAATTTACTTCCTGGGGAAAGGAAAACTTTAAGGCCTTCGTTTTACTTACTAGATCTATTCGCTACCATAAGCTTTAGAGGGACCGACCCGGCCCCTTCCTACCGACCCTCACCTATCTCCTCCCCACTGCAGTAGACCTAGTATCACGAACCTGCTTATAAAAGAATTCTTACATATTCAACTCTTATACATTACAATGCCAATATTGATTGACAAAAATTCGAAAACTAAAAGCTTCGGACACCACTATTACTATGTATCTCGTAATACTGTATAAGTGAAATTCCTTAACAGGAAACATATATAATACATGAATAGGTACATGTCGAATTTCACAATTATACACTCAACAAAAGTTCTAATTGGTCACATTTTGTCCGTATTTTTTTTTATTAGAAAGACATTGCATTTAATCTTTGTTTATGATCATATCCTAACAACAGTCTGCAACTTAAGCTTTAATCAAGTAATAATTGACTTTGGAACAGTTTGGCGAGAGTTATCCTTAATTTTGCTCAAACTGCATTTCTTGCATAAAAAGGTCAGGCAAAAAGAAATTTGCTATTAATTCCTTATTTTGTTTTAATAGAACCCCTCATTAGTAGGAAAAACAGGAAACATGATTAATCAACAGCACATTTGTTTAAATAAACCCCTTTCAAAGTATCCAATTTTAACATTACCTCCCGTTCAATTTAAGACTGTTCTAAGTTTGACTCTGCGGTGTCAGTAAATGGTATTTGATTCATTTAAGAAAACAATCAATAAAGATTAAAAAGACATTAGATAATTGATTTCAAGACAAAACAGTACTTTCCAAAACCTCTCTTGACGTAGGGAAGAAACAAAACTAGCATACATTGTAAACATATATAATTAAGGACCAATTAGAACTTTTGTTGAGTGTACAGCATCCAGGAGCCCTAAAATTTGTGATTAAATGGTGTCTCAAACTTTGAATTTGTCGGCCCATAATTTAGCCACTATTGGCCGGATATTTGAAGCTTTATCCACGGGGTTAAAGTAATGTTGGTTTATATTTTTATATCTAGACGATATTTGTGATCACGTAAGGAATTTCACCGTTTTGTCTACCATTTTTGAGAAAAGGTTATAATTAAAGAAATATTTATATTTTCATCGACTTTAAAAATATTCGCGTGTGTTAAATTTTCGCGAATTTCGTCATAAGTAAAGCGAGCGAAATTATTAAATCCCAGCGACATTTAAACGAGTTAAAGCGTATCTTATGAGAATAATTCAATTGTGAGAAAGCCTCAATGGTGACATTTCAGCGCAACACCAAGCTTTAACATGATGTCAAAGTTGTACGGTAATACCTTGTGTATTTTATTCGTACCTTTTTGGCGATAGTGGGAATGAAAACAACTACATTTATTTTTAGTCACAATTATTTCAGCAAAATTGGCTGAAACGTTCCACATTAAAGTTATCTTGAAAAGACAATTCATCATTTTGGGAAATGAAGAAATTTTATATATATATATATTACTAGTAAGTAATTTTATACGAGTACAGTGATACACATGTAATTATTATCAAACACACAAAACAGCAGAAACTACCCCTGATTTCATGGTCACCCAGAATATACAGTTACGTTGAAGAGCGCACCCGGGATTCCAAAGACATAGGCTCTAGATTCAAACTGTTGGGACAAGTGTGAGGTTGGTGCACCCTAGAACCTGGTTTAAACCCCCAGTGGCAATTTGATTTGCCACTGACCGTTCCAAGGCGGTAACCCCTCGGGTTCTCATTTTTGTTAATTGTTAGTGGTGTCTCTTTTGAAACTGATCATTTTATTAACCATGCTCTCTCCCTCTCTTCTTCTTGACTGTGTGGGGAGGCTGTTTTTTTCTGAATGTGGCGATTCCTGATATTCATATTTCACCTTTTTCTTAAACCCCTCAAACAATGTTGAAATTACCTAAAAGAAATATTGATAGAATGCAAAGATGGACATAACGAACATTTTACCCGACCTTCTTCAAGGTGAAGGTCACAATTGGGCCTCGAAAGTCACAGGCCCCAAAATTCATAACTCTTGAACACATGAAGGACTTATATATTACTTGGTTGAAATGTTCATCACCAGTTTTCTTCACATATTTTATAGGTCTTAGTTACACGAGTTTTTCAATTTTTTTTTCTAATTAATTTTGACGAAAAATATACATTCGGAGTCAATTGCCACGTCTTGAATAACTTTTTGTTCACTTAGATTTTCCATTAACGTTTTTATTCAGTTGCTCCATAAAGTTAACATTATATCGGTGATTGATGTGAAACCGAAAATAAAGGGCCCCAATCACGACCTACTTTATATTGTTTTTGAAAACGAAAAATACTGCACAGACATAAAATAAAACTTTTGGTTATCAACTTCCTTTTTGCCTTTATTGCCATCAATAGTGTAATTTAAAGAAGACAGCTCATTAACATTGTTTTATTGACCAAAAATAGCAATCCTATGCGGTTTAATATACAATAAAAACCAC
Source organism: Corbicula japonica (assembly GCA_038501625.1). Lineage (NCBI taxonomy): Eukaryota > Metazoa > Mollusca > Bivalvia > Venerida > Cyrenidae > Corbicula > Corbicula japonica. Next base: position 7,178,552 of record JAZAYU010000023.1, read on the forward strand.
CGACGGATAAACGAATGAAGACGGTAGCCATGTATACACCAAGACCTAAGCCCTTCGAACCAGTAGAGCTAATAACAATAAAGATTGCATGATTATTGCTGGCTGATTACGTCTAGCAAGAAACAAAAGAAATCAGCAAAACAAAAATCTAAGACCAAAATATAAGCCATAACCGCATCTTTATATATAAAGGGAAGGAAGTAGACATGATTCGTAGTGATCGTGATTGGTGATTACCAATAATAACAAAGGGGAAGTTAATATCTTATCTTCTGTCAACACGTAGATGCAATAAGGATGTGATATAAACCTAACCGAGATTAATTATATGTAATTTGACATAGTGTAAAACATAACGTTATATCTGGGAAACTTTATAATGGCCGCAGAATGCCCACTGTTAAGGAAACTGCACGATGAGCTGAAATGTTGTTTAAGCATGTTTGAAGAGCAGGGCAAATTAAACCATGACCACTTCAATCAAAATGTAGTGCAGCACTTGAATGCGATTGATGTGAAACAATACACACGTCAGGATCTAGAACCCACAATTGATTTATTTAAGGATTTAGAAAAAGAGGCAAATATTTTCACTGAGGATATCAAACAACTCATTAAGACATTTACAAAGAAGGTAGAAACCGGTATGTACCAATATATTTAATTGTTTTGTATTTATCTTTGATTATTTTGCGAAACAGGAACACATGATAAGATGAAAAAGCGAAACTCAGAAAGAAACAAAACCCGATTCTGAACCGAAATGCACGACTCCCAAAGACATAACTCATTTTAGTATCAACTCTTACATAATGGTATAGACGAGAATTGATGGAAAATAAAAAATGGGTATCCGTATTTTACTGCCAAAAAAACCCACATTTTTGGATGATGATTTGGTTAATATTTCCTTGTATTCAAATCGGCTGCATTTCTATATTGAAGAGAATATAAATGCAGGTTAATATGTCTTTGAGGTATACACAGTGAATTCATGAGTTGATCTACACTACCTCTTAACATGTTAGGACAATTTTACGTCTAGTTTAGAGAGGTACTTATAAGCACGAGTTGCTAAAATTAGTGCTTAAATGCATAAACAAAAGACCCCCAGATCATTCGTAACACTTACATTAGCTTCTGTAAATTGTTTGTTTTAAACTTTATAATATGGTTAACCAAATATCAATAAACGATGAATAATTGACATAGTGCGATTCAATGTGATCTGATGTTGAAAAACATTATTGTAGCAAAAAATATTAGCAAACTTAATTCAGTTTTGATAGCTTACAACAATACATAATATTTTAAAGTTAGTAAACCACTCGTTTTTTATGGTAAGATTTGTGGACCGTGAGTTCGGATCCCGAACTGTCCGATTTGTTTTTTACCTTAAGTACTAGTAATCTCTTTAATAATATATGAGGACATTTCTTTATTGTGAGTCATAAAACATAATGTAAGAATATAAAATATGCATATCAAGAATGCCACACTCACACAACACAGCCTTCAAGAATAAAACTTGAATTGGTTTCATCGTATTTTAGTCCACATTACAAAACGTATTGAGAGTAAGTCACATAATCTGTGACAATGGTATGCGTTTAATTTAGTCACACTTTTACTTTTTCTTTTAGGCTTCAAACGTTAAGCTTCAATTTCGAACATGACATGAATTTGACGAGAATAATTTATGGCCTGCCAGATTTATGTTTGCGTGTCAATCCTGAGAAAACAGTTCTCTAATTACCGAACTCGCTCACAAGCAAAAATATACAATTAAATTTCCAAAGGAACTCTAAAATGTATGTGCAGTATATCTAAAGAGCTCATACATGCACAAGGTACATGTACATGTTTATCTATAATACCTGTTTTGTCATTTCTACTGTTCGGAATCGTAAACGTGTCTATATGTTTTATTGTTACAGTTACATGTAACATCGTTAACTAATATTTGTAAAATCTGTATATTAATCCAAATAGATAGTGAGATTTCTTGACTACTGCTAACAGTTTTTTTTTTCAGAGGCGGCAGAACGAAGAACCAAACCTGGGCGAGATCAAAGTAAAGGTGAGATTTTTCTATACGCACGCAATGACTTAATGTAAAGTAATGGAATACTTCAGTTTTTCGTAGGGAAAAATCAAGAAATATTTCTGATTCAAACAAACAAAATAATATTATTTTGTTTGGACTACTATTTCGGAAGCTTAACTTAACATTGTTTAACATTATATGAAAACCAATAGTTTTTAAAACTTTTAAGAGTTTCGTTTGCCATGGATAAGAACTACAGTAAAGGTATAAACAGAAATATTTCAGACCGCCTTCGTATGTTCAGGGCGTGTAGTCAGGTATAAACTGGAATAAACAACAAAAGCTCAATCCCACTTTCTATTGTGCATATTTTCTTACTGGTTGGTGGCGACATTCCTAACTGACCTAATGCTTTTATATAACCAGCTTTCTCCTATGAAGATATGCTTGAATCAAACTGGATATATTAAGCAAGCAAATTCAATTTATTGACAGAGTGATATCTTTTCTTTATTATTCTAGGGTACACCAAACCCTTTTTCGTGCCTAATATTTGGGATGGCATTTGGAAAAAGTTCAAACTGTGCTAGCTTAATATATTTCCTAAGGTTGGCGTCCCCTTGGCCTACTTCATGCGCAGTTGGTTAAGGTGTTGAGGGCCCCTATCGGAAATGCATGGCCTACAATGTACTACGGTGACTACTACCTGCTCGTGACCCACCCCGGGCTGGGGTTGTTATAAGATACATATTATCTGTTCGTGATTTACGTCAGGTTCAAGTTGATCGTTGAAAGCCTCTTAAATTTAGGTTGCCTTTAAACATATTGCATAATCGATCAAACACCGGTCGAATTAGAAATTTTACGTGCCTGATAGCTTTTATGGAATTAACCAGAAAGGGGTTGTACCAGTAAATGTTTGCAACTATTTTAAAGGGTCACCCCGTATGTTGAAGGGGTGTAAGTTCTGTGATTTAGAGACATTAAAACAATGCCCCAAACAAACCAGTGCTATTCCGAAAATAGCGCTTCTAGTTTCATAATGCAAACAGTAAGAAAGTTTTATCTGACAGGCTTTCAAAATTTATAAAACACTGTGAGTATAAACTGGTATTTAAAATATTGCAGCAGTTATAATAAGATTATCTCTCCCCTGTCGTAGCAAATAACTTGCTCATTCTTTCATATGTTTGGTGGGTTTCGCTGGTTATCAAATTTTGCACGAAATTATTGATGGTCCCTTGTTTGATAAGGAATGGATAAAACAAACAAAGTGATAACAACGGAAACGGAATTAGCCACGAGTTGCGCTAAACATTTTGCACAACTAAACATTAATAAATTTCAATCATTCTAATTGTTTAAAGTTATTAATGATGCAGAAAGATTGATGACAAAATTCGAAGGATTTCACATCATTTGCATCATAATTATGCTGAATACAGAAAGTTACTGAAAACAAAGAGCAATAACTTTGCAAGATTACATGCTCGCGCATATATTGTATAACACTAAAATAACTTGATCACAAAATGCTAGTACCAAACGAGAATAAGTCATGCTATTTTATAAAACATTAACTTACAAAACGTTTCTGATAGAAAAAAGCCATCTGCTTTTTGAACTAGATTGAATTACTATCATAATTGATCAAACTAACGATAATTATAAATTCTTATTAAATATTTTGATTTTCAGGAAAAAACGACAGCGATTATTATTCGGCAGGCAAGTTGAATTTTTAGACTGTCCTTTTTCCTACAATGTTAAACAAAGCTTTTTGCTTACTAGTAACATTTTTAGCCTTAAAAGCTTTTAACAATTGATGGGTCGGGGAGGTTCACCATACACAGTTCACGAATTAAATTTAAGTATTGATATAATTATGGACGCATCTGCTTTGTGCGTTTTCTTAAAACAGAATAACTTTTTTCAAGTGAAGTTGGGTATAAAACAATTTCCCTAATTTAAGCATAGTTTGGTGCACTATTACATGCAAATTCTAAGCATTCTATTATATAACAGATTCAACAGTCTTTAGGGATTCAAATGACTATAGTGATTCAACGGTGTCTAGGGAAACACGACTTCTTACGGAAGTGAGTAATTTGCTAGTACATATACTTATGTGTTGTTGTAAATATAATTTGTTACCATATTATTAGACGCAAACCATAATGTGCGCAGAATACATGTACATGTGTCATATACATGTACATGTGTCAATTTTCTATATAGTTTTATCAAACCGACTTAAGAATATTCAGGTTCCCTAAGCTGTATTGAAGACAAGAAAGCATGGTTTCTCTTGTTCCTTTTAATTAAAATTTAACTAACTGCATGCTGTGACCTTTTGAAATAACAATTTTCATATATTCATTTATATTTAATATGGCTTTTAGAATGGCTTCTTCGTAACACAAACTTCAGATGATAAGAAGGATGAAACTGGAAAATGATGACATGACAATAGACGATGCTACCTTACTGAGTGGCGACTCTTTAAGCATGATTCCAGCTTATAAATGATACAATATTGATGTAATACATTTGATATGATACCTCATTTATAACTGAAAGATAGTGTTATCAAAATTAACGTAACACTGGCAAAGCACTGTGTTGTGTTATCAGGCATTAATTCTAAGCATTCTCATTCTTCTGTTTTAACATGTTTAATAAACAATTATGTGTGGAAAGTAAAACAATTTGAATCAGCGCTGAGAGATAGGACAGTGTCAGTATGACACCATATTGCACAGAACTGTCGATCAGATAGAACGAAGACATGTTTCAAACTTCCGATAACCGCAGCACGGGTCTTGAATTTTAAATTGAATATTAAGTTTAATTTGATAAGGTAGCATAACATGCTGCCTAGGAAGTTTGATTGATATACATAAGTTACAGGTGTTCTAAAATTTGATTTTGAACCCCGATATAATTAATCAGTAAAAAGTGGTACTTAAGATATTTCCATAACACAAGGAGGATTTCCATCCACAACTGTCAAGTATTTTAAGACAGAATCACTTTTAAGCAAATACGTTGTTTGAGATTGAAGAGAAATAAGGGTCTGGTAAGAGAAACATAATATGACACATTATATCTATTGCTGATAGGCTGGAATGTTTAAATCGAACTTTATCAAGATTTTTGAAATTCTGTAAGCAATATTCAGAAATCAACGCAAAGTACATGATCGTTGCAAAGAGTAGTGCTCGTACTTGGTTTATTTAAAATGGCAGTTACTGGTTTAACATGGTACAAAGTAGCAAACAGTGGTGATTATGTTTTATCTGTATGTGTCAGCATTGCAGTATTAAAATAAGTTCTAAATGTCAATTAACACAGCTTTTATTCGTAGTGAAAAAGGCCAGTTTAGAATATCAGTTTTCTGCCTTCCTGAGATTTAATTTATTAGATGGACAAGGCTACTTATCACAGATGTTCCAGGGGAGACTGTACTGCGAGCAACCATTAGATTGTGTGTGGTATTATTAATCGGCTATGTGCTGAAGATATAACGTGTTCAAAATAATGGTACTCCACGAATCACCGAGTGAGTTTCGGAGTCTTGACCATCCAGATTTCGCTTTTATTGAAATTGAAAGATGGGTTTGTTGCTGTGACATCGTGTTCATTTTATCTCTCGGAAAAATAAACTTTTATAGTTTCTTGGAATTCCATGAAAAGACTGGCTGTTTTACCGAGGTTACCAGCAGCCAGAAGTAAGTTACCTTTTCATTACCGGAGGCAGCTTAATAAACGCACAGGGCATTTAGAACTCAATTTCATGTTGCAACGATGACACATTCAGATAACAGATAATCTCCCCTGTTTGATAGAAAATTTTAAACCAGCCATTGCAATTTTCAAAAACTTTAAAATTTACATGTCACGCAGTATTTGTTGATGGTTGGATACAATAAAAATTGTGTGTGTTTCAGTAAAATGTTTTACTCTCCGACTGATATTCTGCCCCATTCTCGCGTATTTATCAGTTTCAGTATTCACTCGGTATATGTATATAGATTAAGTATCATCGTCATAAAAATAACTTAAATTAGTGATTGTATTAGATATAGAGAACCAATAACACTTTTAAGGTGGAACGCGACACTTTGCGAATTTTCGAATTTCTTTATGAAATTTGGTATGGAATTTTTTGACGATGACTCCAGCATGAATCCGCAAACCGATTTTCGATTAATCAAATAGTTGTTTAGATATTCACCTTCAAAGTTAGCTATCAACGCCAGTTTTCTGCAGTGACGTCGCCGACGATCGTCGAACACTTTTTTGGGGCTGGCTGAAAATTGAGTTTTTCAATTTCCTTTATTTTTTCATAGATAAATTGGCGCTGAAAATACCTTTCCGGTGATATAAGTTTTAACATATTGTGCCGAGTTTTGACCACGCTATTTACCGTTAAACGCCGTTTTCGCGTTAAAAATAACGTCGAGGTTTGCCCTTTTTCTGTCGACTTTTTCACAATTGTGAAAAATTCCCGAATTTTATTTTTGATTTTTTTTTGCTTAAAAAGTTTGAAAAAAGCAATTCCAATCGAATGAGAGAATAAAATTTGGGGTCACCGACTTCGTTATTGTGGCATGTTCGTTTTCAGTACCCCTCCCCCTTTTAAAAAACGTGTAAAGTAAAGTGACGTTTCTGTAAAGTTATGACTCTTTATTTTAATTCTACAATATTACAGCAATTAAAATGATTAATGGTCATTGGAGAACAACAAAAAATAAGTAAAACAACAAGTGCTGTTTTAAGGGCTGGTAAATTCGCACGATAATTCCACTTTTTTTGGAGTTTTTACATTGTTTAGAAACGTTCCCTCTGGTGTTATTTTGTCAGCTTGGCTTGCACATTTTGTACGAGTTATATTATTAAACTCGGCTTTTCGGCTAAATCCTCGTCATAGGGCTAACTGCAAACTGCAAGGTTATACACTACTAGTTCAATTTCCATAGACTTCCATTATTATATATATATAACCTTTCATCAATTTCTGAATTTACTATTGGGTCAAGCCCTTAAAATCGTACAATTCTCAAGAGAACCAACCTAGACACACCATAAAATACCAATTCCACCATAGCATGACCAATAAACTTTTTCGGCATTTTAGCCAGAAGTGTATCACCCCAGTCTTTGCGGAACTTTTGTTTACATTCTGTCAAAAAAGATAGCTATTTTTAAAGTTGAATTTCACTTTTTTATCATTATCAATTTCATATTATTTGTATTCAAATTACTACAAAATCATTATATTTTCTCAAAATAATTTTCTTTTAAAAATATTTATTTCCATTTTCTACCAATCAGGCTTGACTTCCTGTAACTAGTCCGCAAATTCCCTGCACAAAATTATTTAGAGGCCTGATCACCAATATTTAGTGGTGTATAACCTGCATGAGAAACCTCCGTATGCGGGTTTAATTTTCCCGTGATTCGCACTAGAAAACGTCCGCGAAATAATAGTGCAGTAAAATTTAATGTGTTAGCTTATCATGCATGCTTCTGAGAATAATAAAACTGCGCAAATTCATGGCACCGCAATGGCTTGTGCGCGAATACTCGTCCCCTCGAAATAAAATGATACTACAGTAATAAAATGAAAAGAGCAGAACTTGTCTTGATAAATGTATTGGCGTCCTTTCCTATCGCAGCCCAAATTTTGATGCCACAAATCAAATTTATTGAGACACTAGGTATTTTCGGGGTAGATAAAAAACAGTCTATAACCAGTCTATCTGTGTAAAACTATTACAGCTAATTCATAATACGCGAAATCTCAATTAATTTGTAACAAGAAAAAGAATGCAATGTTCAATCATTGCATCACAAAAGCAGCTGCTGTTATAATACAAAACAAAAATCGGAGGACAACACAAACTGCAGAAATTGTTTCCAGTATGAGTATTGCAAATTTTAATTTTTAAATTTCACTTAACCCTTTCCTCCATATAAACGCCTACAGGGAATGGACGAACAGTGTAGATCCCGATCATGATAAGGATCTAGACCGTTCGCTTTTGATTTATTTTTTTGAGGTTATTTTTTACCAAAAGCTAACAGCGAAGATCCTGATCGGACAAAATAAAAAAAAAGAGAGAAATCGATTAGATCAGATGTGCCCGCTGATGTGGATCTTCGCTGTTTGCTAATGCGATAAAAGGCGTAAATATATATTATAGAAAATGGTTAAACGAATTTCGGATTATTTGTAAATCGATTTTTACAGCAATTTTCTTTCTCTGATGCTGCTTCGTTTCGTGGTACCTTTCTATGCAGACTGTGGACACAGTGAAAATCGCATATTGCGAATAACCGCAGACACGGCACATAAGCTTGGAATTGCCGGTCTTACACTTATTTTAGCAATCGATGGCGGACAAGAAACAGACACGTACAGAAAACCACATGTTGCGTGGTCAGTGTATCGCAGCCGTTGCCGAGAGAGTTAAAACAAGAAAACGAGAGGCGTATTTCATACCTTCGCGTCCATCGTTGTTGTGTCGTTTCTCACTGTGTGCTATTCTCACTGTCACAAACAATAGTTCAAGAAACATACGCTTTTATGAGAAAACATTGAACACTTCGATCAGTCATAAAATAATATAGAATATGAACAATATGAAGTACTATGTATATTGGTAAAGGGAAAAGCTCTCGTTACAGACGCATGACCACGCCTATGGAGTACCCCATTAGGGAAGAATAAAAATACATAGATGTAGGTAAAATAAATGTCAACCATTTGAAATTGCAGCTTACAAGCTAAAAGATGTATATTTGCAGCAAATAATGGGAACAAATCAAACATACGCATGGCTGATGGATTATTTGTTATCCTTTTAACATTTTACAAGACAAAAAAAGGCACGTCGCTAATTAGATAGATATTCCTTTAATAGATCTGCTGGGGCGTCACCGCGCACAAATTTAGGCGCTATAATATTTCTATTACGTGCATAGGCAAAAAAATTGAACAGTTTTAATCAAATGTCTATAACTACCAAAGAAATCGTGACTGTGCGTTTCGTAAGTAATTAAGAACACTATTAAATAAAGTTAGCACACCTTTGCGAAAATGCTTTGACAAAAGATTATGTTAGAAAATAAAAAAAAACACAGCAGAATTTATGAAATTGTAAGTATAACTTCCAAATACTGTACATGATAATTTTTAGTGTAACATCCGAATAGAAATATTTGACGTTAGTATTATATATACGCTATTTGGAATGTTCGTTTTACCCGTTACGGTAGTAGCGTTTTTAAAGATATTTTTGACAAAAAAACAAAACAAAAGAGAAATCGACTAGATGTCATTTTTTTGACATTTTATTTCAACTTCTCCCGTGGTGTCTTTTGGCGAAGATTTTAATTAATGAGCTAATTTTTTTCTTACATTTTCAAACATAACGTATTTATTCAAAAAGGGATAGGGGTACTTAAAGTAGTAAAAGCACAATAACTAAGTCGGTGACCCCCAAATTTTATTCGCTTATTCGATTGGAATTGCTTTTTTCAAACTTTTTAAGCAAAAAAAATCAAAAATTAAATTCGGGAATTTTTCACAATTTTGAAAAAGTAGACAGAATAAGGGCAAAACTCGACGTCATTTTTAATGCGAAAATGGCGTTTAACGGTAAATAGCGTTGTTAAAACTCGTCACGATATGTTAAAACTTATATCACCGGAAAGGTATTTTCAGCGCCTATTCATCTGTGAAATAATAAATGAAATTGAAAAGCCCATTTTTCAGCCAGCTCCGAAAAAGTGTTCGGCGAGCGTCGTTGACGTCACTTCAGAAAAGTGGCGTTGATAGCTAACTTTGAAGGTAAATATCTAAACAACTATTTGATTGATCGAAAATCGGTTTGCGGATTCATGCTGGAGTCATCGTTAATAAATACTATTCCAAATTTCATAAAGAAATTCGAAAATTCGCAAAGTGTCGCGTTCCACCTTAATGAGAAAATGTATTTAATCTACGGAACTTATACAGTAAACCCCACTTTTAATGAAAATTAATTAATGCATATCAGGAATCGCCACACAAAACACAGCCTCCCACGCAGCGAAAAAGAAGAGAGAGAGAGAGAGAGAGAGAGAGAGAGAGAGAGAGAGAGAGAGAGAGAGAGAGAGAGAGAGAGAGAGAGCATGTTTGTTACGATATAAGTATGTCCATTCAAATAGGACGCCAAAACAATTAACGAAAAAGAGAACCTTTGTGGATACGGCATTGGAACGGTCAGTGACAAAACAAATTGCCACTGGGGGTTAATGAGAAATTGTTCTTTTTCCGACGCTGTTCGATCTTCCCGTACATTCAACTAGTGCTGTTATTAATAACTTCTTGAAGGCCATTGAGCACGATACGTATATATTTGTGTAGCCGGCGTGGAAAGTAATACATAGTTCTGTTTCTGTCCATGAACAGGCCCAATAAAACCGAGCCGTCAATATTTTGATATTTTTTATCGTGTTCAGTTGCTTTCAAAGTTTTTTTCTTTTATTCTGTTGAATATTGCTTATTTGTTTGTTCATAGCTGAAAACTTATGTGTTGATGTTGTTGCATTGAATCGATGTGAAACACGACTATACCATATGCTTGTGTAACATACAATAAAAGCATTATAATTGTAAATATACATGTACATGTATATATACTTTTGTATGTTATTAATTTTGAATGTACATTCGAATATTTTTGTCCATTTTAAGCATAATAAAAATATTGTGTCATTAATTTTGATCTATTTTGGATCCTCCTTATATTGAACAGATATCTTTAAGTATTAATTTTATCAAACTTTGCCAATTTTAGCAGATAGTTTTATCAGCAGTTTTTAAAAATAATTACTATTAATTAATTTCTCCATCTCACCAATCAGTAAATATTAGAAAACAGATCGCATACACGAAAGTACATGAATCCCGTCATGTTGGCGCAAAAAGTACTGTAAGAGAAATTTTGAAAAATTTACTAGTACTGGAGTAGAAAAAACTGTTTTTTACTTTCCATTTAATTATTTAAATATCTTTAATTATTTTTAAATAGATTGAAACAAGCTAGTAAGGTTGGTTTATAAACATATATAGTTATAAACAGAGTTATAAAATTATTGGTTATTATATTTCAGTTACATGACTTTTTGTGCTGATTTATTTAGGTGCAAAAAGTACTGTAAGTGCAGTTTCAGTACTGTGAACGTTTAAGGTTACAAATGAAACGCACGATACGCGATATACGGACGCACGATTCGCGATAGACGGACGCACTATAAACGGTAAACGAACGATACACGATATTGCCAATTCATATAATTTGTGGACAAGATTTCTAAAAATTTGAAAATGTTATCAAAATATAAGATAAACTTATTAACATGTACTTTTTTACGGAAAATCAATCATCTTGACGGTATGTATGTCAAATAAATATCAAACCTTCTTGATTGGCGTTTTCCATATAGATAATTAACTTTAAATTAACTTATATCTAGAAACGAGAATTTTCACACACTCAATATTGAATTTTCACGAACATTCGAATGCTTCAAATGCATTCGGATGTTCATAATCTTATCCGAACGTTCGAATGTTCGAACGTTCGTTTACACCCCTAAAATTAAGCATATATTCATAACATTGGTTTTGTGTAATGTTTGGTGGAACTGCATTGTGCCGTTCGAGAGATTTTTATATTTTTCTGTTTTGTCAATGGCAAATCAATGGCGAAAGGCGCAGTACATCAAAAAGGCCTGGTGAACATGAATGGAAAATAATATAATCCTACAGGAATATGCTTAAAATCGGGATGATTTACTTGTTTGTATAATTAACAGTTTATTTTAATTTTGATCGGTATATTTGATCATAAAATATAACGAAACCACGGAAAAATAATAAATCAAATGGATGTGTACGAAGATCTGGATCTACACCTGACACACATGTAGTATAAGTAGTGTCATTGATCAAAGGGTTACCGCGCTAAATATTTGTTTGATTTGTAAACAAACGGTTTGTTTTTACGCGCCGCATAATTTAAATTAAGAAACCCGAAGTTAAGGAAGTTAACATTTGCTGTTTAGATTGTCAGTGTTCGGCATTTAAAAACTACATGTAATTCTTTATGTTATCTACCCAGAAGTTACCAAGAAAACCTCTTTGTATTCGAAACTTTTCTGTTTGTTAACCAAACCGGAAGTTTTTGTTTTGACAGCCTCGGCCGAATTGTCAGATTTCAGTTTTGCGCATTGGAGCTGGTTGTATTACATAATTTGTATTTTATTTTATTAACAAACAAAACTAGTCTCACCATTTAGTTATAATCACGCTTAATTAACTTGGTTCTTATAAGTAACGTTAAAAATAAACATAAAATATTGAATAGCATTTGGTACTCTGGAACCTACTATGTCGCCATGACGTTGCGATCTGGAAGCGACATGCATGCAGAAGATCGCAAGTTTTTAAGTCATGGTATAGGTCGTCCAAGCTAATTTTGCGATGTTTACAATTATTAATAAGTGTAAACACGGGTGGTTAAGGCAAATTTTCGCGTTAATAGCACTGTTTTGCCGATTAATATATTATCGCCTCGATAGCACAGCGGTTAACGCGTCCGGCTGGCATAGGCATAACACTATTTCGACACGGGTTCGATTCACACTGACACAAGGCATATAGAGATAAAGATTAGATTTATATTTGTCAAGTTTTATTGCAGTTATTTTAAAGTATTGTATGTTTTAGTTCAATTTATTTTTTCGCGGTAAAAGTTATTATGTAACAATTAAAAAAATTGAAAAATCACGTTTCGAACGTAAAACCTATAAGAGCGTTGCTACCATTGCATTTTAAAGTATTTTAATTGAGTGCGTCGTAGACCACTCGGCTAACACATGTTGGACGTGTTACGCTATCTATTAAACGCCGATTTAAATATTTATTCTTCGTTTACATGTAACGCCAATATATACACGCCAATATAAACATTGCCTAAGTTCCTTTGTCCAATAATAGTAAGATGCAAACATAATATGTTTACAGATACACGCATATTACCGTAAAAGCTCGCTTGCTCTCGCGAACATTTTCTTCGGAGTGGGACTAGCTCGTTAGAGCTCGCAACAAAAAACATTATTTACTGGAAACACGGACCTATAATAATTCCGTGTCGAAAAATTTACAATTATTCGAATGCATGAGGTATTAAAATAGTGTGTTAATGGTGTAAATTACTGGCGGCTATTGAATGTTGACACGAGATCTATATTATTATATTCAGTAAAAGTGTCTTGAATATTTTTCTGAATTTGTTGGCCCCTAAGAAATCGGGGGCGGATTAATCCAGACCGATTTGGAAACTAGCAGACGAAGTGACCTGGCTGCAAAATGTGTAAAATATTAAAACTGAAGTTAACATGACACATTTCAGAAGGTTGGTAATCATTGCTGGTATCATTTGATAATGGGTTAACTTATCTGCTTTAACATGTAACCGGTGCATTGACACCTTCACTTTTTTTGTGGACATTAAAATATTTTTTATATTTCATCCTATAATCGAGATTTGAGACTGGTTTCCATTCTCAGTGGGACCAAGTTTCTAATGACATAAAATATAACTTTAAAAAAAAATTCACGCAACTTTGAAATTTGTAACCCCAGTTAGTTTTATTAGCTGATAAAGTTTTTTACAAACCGCCCCAGTATAATGCAAACATGATTAAAACAAGATTATACATATTATTATGTTGGGTAGAAACAATAAAAGGAATATTTATCTAGACCAAAATCTAAACATCAACCGCTTTAAATGTTATCTATTTTAACAAAAGTGAGTAGGCATGATTGAACATTGCCAATCATAAGACGGGGAAGTAAAGAAACTTATATTTACTTAAATTAATATAAAATGAAGGCGCAATACTCCTTTTTGAGAGATGATTTTTATTTACGGAAGAAATGTCAGAGTTTTGGGATTTACCTTAATTGAATATTATGGAAAGTTAGCTAGCGAACTTTCCAACATAACGTTATTTCTTGAAAATTCATGATGGCAGAACCATGTCCGAAATTGACCAAACTGCATTCTGAGCTGGAAACCTGTTTGGACACAATCGTATCTCAGGGCGAGTTTAACCATGATCACTTTCATGGCAATGTGATGTCACATTTGGGGATTTTCGATGAAAAGAAGTATTCAAATGAAGATATGAAAGCCACGATTGCTTTATTCCAGAAACTTAAGATTCAAGTAAAAGAAAAGGCTCAACATTTAGAAGAGGATATAGAAAACGTAATTGTTACACTTTCAACGAAAATGGAAAAAAGTATGTACACGTCTATTTATTTCATATAAATCTTTAAGTCTTAAATCTTTAAATGCAAACATGCATACATGATAAGACTGGGGAATTACTTAAAATTAACTTTTGAAAGAAACACTTAACCAGTTAGGACAAATGAACTTGAAAAGAAAAAACTTACCAATTAGCATATATATATTCTTTTATACAAAATCGTAGAAATTTAGAGTACACAAGAGAGAAAAAAACCAACTGCTCTCTGTAATATTCTAAAACGTATATAGATATTCTTTCTTCCTCCAAGAGAAGATCAAAACATAAATAGAACAAATAAAAGAATACAAGCACAAATGGCGCAACATAATACACAACGGCACGCAAACAAAAATCACGTAAAAACTTACATTTTCAAAGTAATGTCATGTTCAAACAAGAAAGGGGTTGATGTGAACAACTATTTGTACTTGAATGTTAGGCTATATGTTGTCCGAATATTTAAACTATGAACTTTTAACGACATTTTTAGACAAAAAGACAATCAAATTCAACGAAATGTCTTTGCATTATTATAAAACCAGTTAGTTATTCTATTGCTCATTATTTTCAGGTAGTGAACTACGAAGTAAACGTGGGAGAGATCTGAAATGTGGTAAGCTTCTTTGACAGCTCTTTAAGCATATCAATATGAGTGTATGTATTCCAACATACTCTTTTTAAGATTGGATAAGTGTAGTTAAAGGATGATGCCAAAACTCTTTGCTTATTCCAAGATTTTATAGACGGTCCTGTCAGCATTATCATTTAACATTCTTTAAGAGTGATCTCAAAACTCTTTGCTTATTCCAAGATTTTATAGACGGTCCTGTCAGCGTTATCATTAAAACTTCTTTTAGAGTGATCTCAAAACTCTGCGCTTATTCCAAGGTTTTATAGACGGTCCTGTTAGCAATGTAATAAAAACTTAAAAAGTAATCTCAAAACACTGCGCTTATTCCAAGGTTTTATAGACGGTCCTGTCAGCAATATAATCAAAACTTTAAGAGTGACCTCAAACCTCTGTGCGAATTTCAAAGTTTTATAGACGGTCCTGTAAGCATTGTCATCAATAACTTATTCAGTTAATAATATAAAAACTCTTGTTTAACAGACAACATCCGTGAAAGTACAACTGAAGGTATATGAAATGTTTTGTAATTAAATGTTTACGGGCGGGTATTTGTCTAAAAAAAACCTCTTCGTAGTCATTTCAGCTCTATCTACGTTTTAACATGTTTTTGTTTTTCTTTTTCAAAAAAATACGGAAACAAATTGTGATTATCGGAAAATGTCAACACGCTGCTTTGTTTCTTTTTCACATTTATAACACAAGGATTTGCTTATTTAATTTATAAACTAAAGAAAATACAATGAAAGGTTAATTTCTCCACATTATTCGTAAAAAAACATCTGTAAATTCAAAAAGAGAGGTTACAAACGTGATATTATACAGCGCTTTACACGCTTGGTAATCAGTACATCTACAGTTGATTGTTATTACCTCTTTGTTTGCACGACGGTGCAATTTGCAGGGGTTTAAGAGTTTCTGAAGGGTAATAAGGAAATCTTAAAGCTCGATCTGTTTCATTTGTCCCCTGTCCTCGTGTTCTTGCTTATATGATGTCATGGGCTCTAGCCTCAGTAAGGTCATTGAGTACTCACTTTTAAGATTGACATTGCTTTTGGCTTCAGAAACTATGTTTTATACATGTATGTTTCTGTGCTTTTTCATGCAATATTGTCGAGTTCATGGGTGTGCTGTGTTTTGCCACTGGCCGTTCCAAGGCGGTAACACATTGGGTTCACATTCGTTGTTTGTGGTGTCTATTTTGACCCATGCCCTTTTTCTTCTTTACTTATTGTCTGTGTGGAGAGGTTTTTCTTCTGAATGTGACCATTCACTTTCTTATTTGATTATTTTAAACACTTCTTTCTAAGGCTAAAATTTTATCGTTTTAAGTGTCGTTTAATCTTTTATTGAGTGTCAGTAAGTATGTGAAAAGATAATATCGCTGTATAAATGATGTAATGATAGGTTTTGATCACATTGATAAGATTGAACGAATTTAAAATAACCAGGAAGTGAATTTAAAGAGAGAGCTCTTTTAACCGATAAAAAGCAGTTAATTTGAAGAATGACTTATTTCGAAATATTAATCGGTTAAAGACGGTTAATGACGCAGTTATTATCATTTATGGTATTAAACGTCTTCATAAATGCAGACAGTACAAGAACGAAATTTAAACTCCTACAGGCCTTCAAAATGGACATTGCTTAAAAAGAAATTTCCGATATTAGTCATTTTGAGATTATTATGAGCTAGGCGCTGTTGCCGTGACGGTGCGGGTTCGCTCCCAGGTAGATGCAATATCATTTACTATCTATAATAACGGGGCAATGAAATTAATTATAATAAAACTTGTATTCAATACTTTGCATTTTCAGAAAAGAAGGACAGTGATTATTATTCAGCAGGTAAGGTACATTATTTGACTTCCTAATTTACTTTCTTGTAACTTTATAACTAAATGTACTTGCAGCATTACTTGGTGATACGTTCTGGTCGGAGATTTCCGCATTTCACAAGGTACGGCTCGTATATAAGTATGACAAGGATATGGAACTCAGATTAACTTAAATCAGAAGGACGTTTCTCAATAAAAGCGTTTTATATACAACTTTTTAGTATTTTTTTCTCTGTTCTGATGCAGTATTTCAACTCTGTTCTCTTTTTTTGTAGTTACGTTCTACATGCTTATGCAATTACTTGGCTTTAAATTGAACCGTACAGAAAGAAGATGTGAAAGTCTTTCTCATAAATTATCGAAGTAATTTTGTAACGGAACCATGTTTTATGTTACTGGTAATTGATTACAATATCAGATAAAAATATGATAAAAGTGCAAATTGAGCCCAATTTCAGTTCTCTGCTATCTGATTGTCAATAAATGAAAGCAGAAACACCCCGGGATGCTTGATATCTAAGATTGATGATTTCAATTCTTAGTTAAACAACTTTTTGGGCGTGTTCTTTTTATTTCATAAGACAATCAAACTGTTTATTTACTCTTTTTACTTTAACTTTCCTTTGAGAATCTGTTTTAAGTATGATTGATGAACTATTTTTTCCTTGCAGATTCTGCAGTGCTTAGAGACTCACGACTTTTCACTGAGGTTTGTTATTTACTAGACTAAGTATAATAATTTTAATGTTTTGGTAATAAAAATCTTCTAAACATAACTTGTAATCATATTATTTAATTACTATTTTTGACACAAACCATTATGAGATCAGCATATCTGTCCATGATTCAGTTTATACAAAATGTGAAACAAGGAAGTAACAACATCATAAAAGTCGTAATTTAGAACATTTCAGATTCTTACTCTCCATGCAGTAAAAACATATATAGTAAAAGAGAAAGCACGTGCTTATGACATGATCAATTTTGAAAAGGCACCCCATCGAGCAAAAATGAGAACTTGAGGGGTTGGCGCCTTGAGGCGGTCAGTGACAATGCACATTTTTCATAATGTAATGTGTGATAAGAAAAAAAAATTTATAACAGATAAGTAGGGTATATTGCTTATTAAGAGGCTTGTATGAAAACAAAACTGCCAGGTCAAGTGCAGCTTGGTGACCTTTTTTCATTTCACACAAGATATCGTATATTTTGAACGAAGTCAATGGGCGGAACGGAACAAAATAGACCTTAGATTGGGGGTTCAATAATAAAAATCATGCCTACTACAGAAAAAGCTAGGGCGAAACTTCAAAAATGCAGTGAGTAAGAGAAAAGTATCTTTCGGGTGATTGAACAAAATCTAAAGAAAAGACTGATATATTTATGTCAGGAATTGCGACTCCCAAAGAACACAGCCTCCCCATAAATAACGTAGAGGGAGAAGAGAGAGATCATGGTTTTACAAGAAGATCAATTTCAAATAAGACACCACAAACAATTTACGAGAAAGGTAACGTTTAGGGTTACAGCCTTGGAACGATCAGTGGCAAAACAATTTGCAACCGGGGGTTTAAAACGGGTTAAGAGTGCACCAACTTCACACTTGCCCAAGAGGTTCTCGTATGAAAAACAAACAAAAACAACGTATGAAAACACAAGAAGCTTATAGCATTGTTTAGCAAAAGAGCGGGTGGCTATACTTGCGGTTATATTGAAAGAACCAAATAATATACAAAAGACCGATTATTGAAAAGAAAGTTGTTTTATGAGTATTTTTAACAGTGATAAGAATCTTGGATAACGACCTTCAATGAACATAATTTTAAACACCTCTGATTAAATTTAAAATATATCAGGCCGTATTTGATTGAATCTGTTCATTGACAGTACTGCCCAGGCCAATATTAATTTGCTCTAAACTCAAATGTTCGGACATTTGTCTTTTATCAAGAAAATAACAGAATTGTTTATAACCGAATGTTAATTTCCTTCAAGTTGTTTTGTGTACGGGAGATTTTTGTATTTTTGGTTGTTTGATGTTATTTAAAAGTAAATACATGTGGTTATATTTTGGAATATCTCTTTGCACATATTCAAATTCTTCACTTTTTTTAATCTGATTTTTAGGCAGGCTACTTGGTAACATCCACTTCTGATGAGCAAAAGGATGATGATGAACAATGATGACTACAAGCGATTGTAACATCCACTGATCTTTGTCTAGAAAGTAACCGTTAATTTACAAGTTTCACGAAACGTAATGAATTTACACGAAACATTGACATGTATCAAACAACCTCATTGAGTTTGGACTTTTGAAACTTTCTGGTTTACATATATTATACGTAGAAAAGTATAAAATACGTAATACTGAGAATTTTCGTGGTGATATAATTTTTGTTGATTTCGAGGGTAGATCTCTCCTCGAATTTAAAACCATTGAGTAATATAGAATTGAAATGAAATTTAAAACCAGGAAAAGGTTATTTAGCAGAAAACCATGAACTTTTATTCCCACAAGCATAGGTGCTTCCAAAGAACAAAAATCGTACACGATTTAAAATTGTATACATATCTCGAATATAGGCTGCTACAATTTAGAGATGGATGTATCACTGCATTTTAAGTATTTTCATTCTGCCGTATCAACCGTTAACCATTATGAAGCAGCAAGGGGATATTCTTAATTGTCGGCATGATATTGTATAACACTGTACTGATGAATAGAAATTAAAACATGTTGAGAACAAAGATATTTTCAAACGTGCTATATAAGTAGCACTAGGCAGAAATATAAATCAAAAGATTAATAGTCACAATATCGCGCATTAAATAGCTGTATCTCATATATGGATCTGTGCGGGTGTGGATACTGAGCGCCTAAAGTGGCATTTTTCCATACCTTTTCGAAGTATTATTTCGTTTAAACGAACATTTCAATTTCCCCAGTTTTCCATGAAAACGAAAGAAGTTTGACAAAAACAATGACAGGAACACACGATATTCGACCCGAAGCACTATTTGTACTGTTTATTAAGTTAAAAGCCATATTGACACATAAATACACTCAAATGACGACTAAGTACTGATTCCAGAGCAGTACAAACTATCTGGATTTATTTCTGGCTTTCGTAAAAAAGCAGAATTGAGCCAGCTTGCTGAATGATTATGAACACAGTTTTCGTTTTTCAGAATCCAGTATTTGATAGAGGAGATGAATTGTAACAAGGATTACTGATAAAGGTTTTGGATTGATTGTTGTTAACATGTTAAACTTGCTATATAACAAGTGTAGATCTTTGTGAACAATCTTCATATTACTCTGTCCATTATAAGTTGGAGGGGATATAGGGCAAGGATCTACTTCTACAGTTTGATTATAATGATCAAGTATATATATATATATATATTGTGACCAAAATTACTGTGGCTTAGCCCATTACCTTATTAGGCAAACTACATCTACCATTTTAATAATATGATCTTGATATGAAACGTAAAAGATGTGGGACATTATGTGTAGATTGTTGTGACGTGATACAATATTCATTTAACTCCGTGCACTTGTTCTTTGAGGTGCTGAGGATTCCCGGAAATCGTATGGTATAAATTGTTTCTACATTTTTGAAGATACTTACTTAAACATGTTTATTCTCCTCCGATAAAGAAGTATCGTGATGATATAAATTACATTAAGTGATCTAAGTTCGTTCAAAACTATTGTCCCTATAGAACTGTGTAAGATGCAGACTCAAAATTGCATTTTGCTTGTTATTGTTGCTAAGTTATCTTATTACGTAACTGTCTGGTAAGAGGGAAACGGTGTTCAAGGTTCGAGGGTTTGTCTTTAAAAGAAATGAAAGGGTTGTTAATTCTTGTGTCGTAACTATGTCATTCCACTTAATTATTACTTAAATAGTATTAAATGTACATGCTTTTGAAGAGTCTTTTGTGTATTATTTGCTGGATTATGACGGTTCATACGTTCATAAATAAGAATTCCTCTACAATGTGCATTAAACTTCCTTTTATCATGCCTAGGCAAAATATTCCGTGGTAAGCGGTTTCCCTTCAGATTTTCTAAAAATAAATTAGAATTAACAAGCACACGAAGTATTAGTTTATCTGTTTTGATAAAATAAGTTTTAAATCTATGTTAAATCAATAAATGGCAACTTTTTCTTCCGTTTTTCATTCCTCCTAAACTAGGAAGTCAAAGATGATGAAGAAGTATCAATTTTTAAATTATAACATCATTTGTGGCACGTCACGGGAAAATCTGTCTTTGGTGATATTTATTTTTAGATTTTAGTAATTTCTATATTTGGAAACAACTTACAGTGTTTTTTTTCACATTTCTAATCAGCGATTTAGTTACACATAAATGACTATGAAATGATATTTCCACCGCGAAATGTATCATTATCGAAGAAATCTGCTCAACTTTGAGAAATAATTTCAGGCGCTGGCGCCGTGACGGTGCGGGTTTGCTCCCAGGTAGAGGCAATATCATTTGAAATTCTCAGTAGCGCTATTTGTTCAGTGTGGTGACCGTAAAAAGTCTCCCCGTACATATAGTCAGTGTGTTATCATTAAAGTAACCCGTTACCGATGTCATGCAGTGATGATAATGTATATCTAGGCTATCCGACCAACCTTTTTCTTTGGGAGGGGGGGGGGGGGGTTGTCGCCGCTATCTCAATCGGTTGCGTTGTCGGAATTGCAATTCTAGGCGCTGACACCGTGACGGTGCGGGTTCGCTCACAGGTAGCAATATCATTTCAAAGATTTAGGTCAACTGTTCGAAAACTCTCTCCTTTGACGCGCCCCATTTTTAAGGATTAACATTATTAACATCTTAAACATATTTATTTCAATATATTCACCGTTGTAATCTATCTGATTTCAGTATTTTGCTTCCTGATTTAAGATGAGAAAGATTATTCATAAATAAACTTTGTGCGGATATGATTGTTTAAACTCAAGATTAAACATGGCAAAACGTTTACAAGAATATTTTGATAAAATAAAAAAATTCGGACAACTTCAGCGTGAAAAGAAATCAGAGCTCGAACGTACATTTTACTCTGAACTGAGGCCTATTTTAACGGAAATAAAGTTTTGTGAGAAAATCTCACAAGAAGAAATAAACGAACTAATAAAATCTTTAGAAGTTGCACTAAGTTCGACATCTCTTATTAACGATGGGTTTAAAGAAATAAAACAAGAGCTAAGTGACGCTAAAAATAAAGCACTAGAAATGAAATGTCGGCTGTATGACAAAAATGAGATCCGGAAGTCTCTTCTGCGCATGGATACAGGACGGAGACCACAAGAAGGTTAGTGTTTGTTCATTGCCCAACGTTATAAAACTGAGCATGGAAACCAGTCTCAAATCTCAAGCATCTGATTGGCTGAAGTGGCGAATGGTCGCCATTTCAGCTAATCAGATGCTTGAGATTTGAGACTGGATTCTAATTTCAGCTTTATAACCTCCAGCGGCTGTTTTATAAAATGTATACATTTCATTGAAACCAATTAAACTCTTTATAAAGACCACCCTAAAATGGGGCGCGTCACGGGAAAAGGTACCTTCGGACAGTTGACGTCAATTCTTGAAATGACGTCTTGAAGTTGAGCGAACGATAATAAATATTATGCATTTCGCGGTAAAAATATCATTTTGTTGTCAAAATGAGTAAGAAAATCACTTCTTAATTATGAGAAACTAAAAGATAGTTGTAATTTCTTTCCAAATATAGTAACAACTAAAATGTAACAAAATAGGACCGAATGTACCTTTTCCCGTGACACGCCCCAAATTAAGACCACCTCGATAATAAGACCACTATTTTGTTCTCACTTCTTACAGTTTTGTACTTTTTTCTACCCCGAAATTAGGACTGGTCTCCAATCTAAGTTTATCACCTTTGACCCTGTTTATAACGTTTGCTGTTGTTTTTCGCCAACTTTTTTCAGTTACAATCATGTAATATAAAGGTGGAAAATTTAAATCAACGTTTGTTGAAACATCTGCAAAATATAAACATAACTCGCTTTGCTTATGCGACAACTTCTTTATGACTATCAGGGCTTTATTGACCAAAACAACCCTACCAACATATGATTATAGCTATGTATACTTATTACATATTATACATTTCTCTTTTTCGATAATGATTTGTGGTGTCTTATTTGGGGCGCGTCACGGGAAAAGGTACCTTTGGACAGTTGGCGTCAATTTTTTAAATGACGTCATAAATTTGAGCAGACGACATTACTTATTATGCATTTCGCGGTAAAAATACCATTTTATTGTCAAAATATGTAACAAAATCACATTTTAGTTACAAGAACTTGATTTATAGTTGTAAGTTCTATATAAATTTAGTTAAATATAAAATATAACTAAAAATGTCCGAAGGTACCTTTTCCCGTGACGCGCCCCATTTATCATTGATTATCGTTTTAACCCATGCTCTCTTTTCGACTCTACTGTTTGGCTGCGCTGCGAGTCTGTGTTTTCTTACTATGGCAATTCCTGATATGCATATTTCACTTTTCATAATCGTCCGGTTACTAACGAGTTGTCCTTTATTTAAATTAGACCAGGAAGTTCGAAACGCAATAGTGCAATAGATTGATAAAGCGCTTTTTGCCAATTGAACGTCATATTTACCCTATAATTGATATGTAATCTACCATGTCTTTTGTATCAATGTGTGTTCCTCAAACATTAGGTAAGGTTTAAAAATGAAAAAGAACTGAAACGAAAACTATAACATATATTTCTTCACTAAAATGAAATATTGGAATTCAGTGTAATTAATTAATTTTAATGAATTAATTTTAATAAATCATTGACAAGTGTTGATAACAGCTGAAAAACATGTAACATCTAAAAGTAGACAGTTAACGGTTTTTTTCTTAAACAAATGTTATATAGGATAATGCTTTGAATAAAAATCATGGCAAACAAGGGATTCGAAGACGCACAAAAACTGAAGGAATTCGCAAAAGCAATTCGAGATGCAAAACAAGGAATAGACATAACATTTTATACAGATATAAGTCCTATTCTGTCGAACCTCAACTATAATAAAACATACAGCCAGGATGAGCTGAATGAATTAATTAGCTCAATTAACGAGGCGTTAAAGAGTAGTGGAGAGTGTTTCAGGGGTTGTGTTAATGGTGTTGACAAAGCGTTACTGAAAGCAAAGTCAAGAGCATTAGAGTTACAACACGAGGAACAAACAGCCGTGCTCCGGAGAACTTCGGGAAGAAAGGCGTTTGCAGGTATTTGTACAATGCCTATATAACCTAGTATTGTTAGTTGCGAGTTTCGTGTATCTTACTTTTTTATTGAGGATATGAAATTTAAATGAGTTTATTACAGTAAAAACTCCCTAAACCGGATCCTCTATAATCAAGAATCCTCCGAAAACCGCATAATTTTTACGGTCCTGTTTTTATTCCTTCTTATTTTATAGAACAGAAAACCCCCGAAAACCGGAACCTCCGAATTCCGTAAACCGGCCTTATTTTTAAGATTTTATTTGCTATTTGCTCTTCAAAAAAACTCTGAAAACCGGAACTTTGATAATTGCCATCAAAAGTGATTAACTCGGGTTGTCTTTTCAAAGGCTTGTGTATTGTCAAGCGTGCCAAACATCTGCAAGATAATCCGTTGTTTTCCTTTAGAGGTGCGCATATTATTTAAAAGGCGTGAAAAATACAAGGGTTAATAACTGGGACATGTAATTGTTGTGTAAACAAATAAGAATTTAGAAGACGATGATTAAGTAATTGTCTGTTTAATTTATTGTTTAAAACACCCGTGACTGTCTTTTCTTTTGTAATTAATGCTGCAATTACGCCAAATCGGTCGGTAAGTCGGCGATTTCACAGAGGGCTGTGAAAAACATGCTTACGATTCCATAACATTATACATTGTGTAATTGAGACTGTGAACCTTTCCCTTTCCAAAGAACTTACTGCAGTTATAAACAATGAACAACATGTAGTTTGAATATATACATGTTCACGTATGTATTTAATTGGGTTTGTTGAAAAAATATGTTATTATGACAAAATAGCCTAAATGAAAATTTTGGATTTTAAATTTAATTTGTTATTTTTATTCCCTAAAATATGTCAAAAGTTGCAAAGCAACAAACATTCAAATTAGACTCAAAAAACGGGGTTATAACACACTAATTAGAACAACACGTATATACAAATATGGTGATAAAGGTGAAACCTCTATTAACCGGAATCCTCTCTAAACCGGACTTTTTCCCTTGTCCCGATGACCACCGGTTTAGGGAGTTTTTACTGTACCTTTACATTTATTTTTGGTTCTCTGTGTTGTGTTCATGTAACTGTTAACCGATTACGCAATGGGTAGCTGACAATTTATGTATACGTACATAGTAAACAATATTGTAAATATTGTAAATAAACTAGGACACTTATTTACCTTTATCTAAATTGCACCAGAACCAATTGTGGCATTCACATATACGGGAAAAATAAAATTTACTAATCAGTCAAAACCAAAACGCAAACCAGGTCTTAGAATGTGTTATTTAAAATACATTTTTTGTAGAAGGCAAATTAATTTTGTATACCATAACAGGTTGTCTTAGCTTATGACTGTTGAATCATTAAAACTGTATTCTGCCAGGACGACAAGCTATGATTCTCTAATGCAAAATACAATACCTTGTCACCTATTTCAAAGACGACATTGATCAAACAATACCTAATGCGCAATATACTTACATGTACATCTATTATTGCGTAAGACAAACGGAATAACAAACAGTAGTACTTAATACCATAAACTGGTTCATTATAACCAGGAAGACTTATATTGAAACCGACATAAATGATAAAGCTAGATCGGTCAAATTAAAAAAGTCCCTTTTACATTTTCTAAATACATTTCAATCGCAATTACCTTGGCCTAAAAAACTGTGATTAGAGACCAGTCTCAAATCTCAAGCATCTGATTGGCCGATGTGGCCAATGTTTACATAATGTATTAAAACAATTAACGGAACCGGCATTTCATGTGAAGAGAGACTGATATTATGAGTCATATTATTGAGTCATCACGTTTAAACTTCAGAGGCTTTGTCTTCTGGATGCGGCCATTCTTGATGTGTTTATTCCACTCATAATGCATTTCAAACAGAATAAAATAGAACTTTAATGGCACATGAACATTAATTGCATTAATGCATTTTTAACCAAATATAGGATAACTCACGTTGAAATTTTCCCTGGTCAATTATTAAAAAGTTTAAATCACTAATCGGGAACTGTTTTGAATTAACAATGAATGGCAGGTAACGTGTAAGTCTATCTAATAAAAATGATATTGCCTATACCTAGGAGCGAACCCGCGCCGTCACGGAGGCAGCGCCTACCCCTGCGATTCCGACGACGCAACCAATTGAGCTAACCGGGACAACCCCCCCCCCCAAAAAAAAAAAGGTTGATCTGATAGCCCTGATATACGTTATTATCACTGCAGGACATCGGTAACGGGTTATTTTACTGATAACAGAAAACAGATAACCTAAAACTTTGGATGAGTGAACGTCAAGTTGTTGACAAAATAAACATAAATTATTGTAATTTAACATCCAAATGTCTAATTACAAGTTACAACGATTGTTAAAATATATTATCTTAAAATGAGAAAAAGGATTGCTTTAATATATTAACACGATTTATTACATTTTTGTTATTTTTGTATTTTTCACAGACATTTTTATTTTTTTTACATGTTCGTCAACACTAACTGCGCAATAAATATTAAAATAAAACATTATGTAATTCAAACGGAATTCCTACAGTATAGATATCTCTTGACCGCTTGACACATTAAACTACACCAGGAAGATTTCTGTTGAAACCGATACCAAATCATATCATTATACTAGTATCATATCAATTATTATTTTTTCCCTTATCGTTTTAAGAATCGTTAATGGTGTCCGTATAAAGCATGATATAAATTATGTATTTTTCAACCATGCAATGTTTTTAACAGATATGTGCAGGTGAGTATCAGTGTATAAAGTGGTTGAAATTAATATGGGCAAGTTTATTACAGAATGGCCTTTAGGCCACATTAAAATGCATTTTTTTACACCACCTTCGTAATGATAGAGACAAATGTCGTCAGCGAAATACATTTGGTATGATAATACAGGCCGATTACTTGCTTGAAAAACTTTGAGTCATAAATAAAATCTACACCAATTTTCTTCGATTTACTTTTATTAAGAGAATATTTAATCATATGAAAATGCAAATTTGTGATAGATTTTAAGGTCACATCTAGAACTGAATGAAAGTGGTCTCTATAGTGGGGTGGTCTTTTTGCGGTGAAAATAGTGCAGCGCTGTCAAAATGGACTTTTATATAGTGGTCTTATTATTAGGGTGGTTTTAATTTCAGGTGTTCTTAAAAACGGGGTTTTAGTGCAGCCGCTGGGATTCAATCGTTGTTCAGATGCACAAATGCTAAGCCTTTCGTGATATATCCTTGCGCATCTGATCAGCGTCCTGTGATAAATCCTGCAATATAGTACTGGCGGCTTATAATTATTTCATAGGATGAAACAATAAATTGGTTAAACTTGCTTAGTTTATAGATAAAGTTGACTTAGTTCATAACATTTAATAATCGTTTTATTACTACTTAGAGTTTTGTAGTTTAAGTTTTATTACTTCCTCATTCCTGTTTTGATTTTTTCGTAAAATCTGAATAGGGTTACATGTATTTCATGATCATATTTAATAATTTGTAATTTATATTAATTTTTTTATCAGAAGATAGATAAGTATATTTATGTTCAATAAACATGTATAAGGAAAACACATTTTTGTGTTTACCTAGGTTTTAAAAAAAATTGGTTTGCATTTTAAATGCAGGGTTATGTTCTAATGTATTACATTATAATGCAGATATTGAATATACAATATCCGGACACATTATTTGTAATAATAAATACCCGAGACAATTTCGATATTGGTAGAAACCCATCACGTACATCACACGGTCACGTGGACATTGACGTGACCGCTATTTTATAAAATTTTGCACTTCTTTTTTATGTAATATGCAAAACAGGTTTCCGATGACATTAAAATGGTATTCAAAAATATTATAAAACTACACTTACTAAGCTGAACTCGCGTATAAAGTTTTAAACAGCCGAACCTGATAGGATTAATGTCATAATCGGACGAGGGCTTAGATAAATATTTTATCAACTATTGTTTTAATTGTAACGCAAAGCAGAAAACTAAATATCCGTATTTATGTGCTTTGAAACTTAAAAAGGTACAGCCAAACTTCTTAATCAAAAACTATGAACATCTACCAAGAAACTCTCTAGGTTACATTGCACGTTGTACTGTATCGATTGTTGCATAATGGGATTTCGTAACTAATCTCCTGGGGGAAAGCGTAGACCGAGGAAAAAAAACGATCTTCAAAGGTAACCGCGCGCTACTTTATCCATTGAGTATATAATCTTCATAACTGAAACAAGATAAAACAAATATTCGTAAGGCCAGAGAAAATAAATTATTAGATTCTCATCCGGATTTGGGGAAAAAAGGGGCGGGTGGGCACTTTTTAATTTTTATTTTTTATTAACGAAATAACTTATGAAGGTATTTCGTGATGGTCTAAAACCCGTTCTTTACGGAACAGAATATGTTTCGATTTTTTTTACCAATAAATTTTTTTGGGGCGGGTGGTTTTGGACAGGGGCGGGCGGGGATGAGAATCTAAAATATTTTTTTCTCTGGCCTAAACTTCGTTCAGTGTAATTTACTATTGTTTTGGCGGTTGTCATTGCACGGCTGGTGACACATCTGTACATGCATCAGTCATCGGAACATGGCTTTAGAAATTTTTAATCTTTGCCCAATGTTCATAAATGCTTAACTCTTCCTGGACTAAAATATTTTTCACTGTCATGTTCTACTTTTACAAGTAGATGATATTGTCCCAATAAAGCTCGTTCATCAATTCGAACGTTTTATGTTTATCTTATGTTTGAATTTCTCTATTAGGAAGTCAATACCGACGAGTTTTTCTTTATTCTGTAAGGAAGTGTTTGTTATTATACTGTAACGCCTACCAATATTCATAAATGTTCTTTAAAATGTCACATTAAGTACAAGTTGTTTACTATGTACTGATTGAGTGCTTCTATTTCCTTATTTTGAAAAGACGTCATCACAATAAATGACGTCAAAAACATTTATATAAATAATTATGGATGTCATTCATTTTATACAGTCATGTTTAAGAATCGCGAAAGCAACAAATTTCATAATACAATTCGAAGTAAACATATTTGTTTTATGTTACCAAAGAGAACCATTAATAAACCCAAATCTGTCTTTATTAGCAGATATAGATCGATAATGATACGAAAACACTAGTACTGTCAAAGCAAGAGTGAACATGCATTTTCATGTTAATTTTTCAGAATAAGCTTTGATTAATCCGGCAATACATACTTGTTAATTGTGTTTACATAAAAACAACTTTTTATATGCATATACATGTACATACCAATCACTAATTATGATAAATAGGCATTTTCGTCCTGTTTGTAAAACAGGATAATATACCTTCATACCTGTATTATCTTCCTGTTTTTATAAAAAGGTAAATACTGCTCTGACATTATGTTGTTTTTTTAATAAAACAGGGAAACAATGTAATGTTATCTGAAATAAACTTCCAGTTATTAAACGGGAAGAAATTTTAACATAAATAATCGGATTCAGTATTGAGACAATCGCATTCTCATGCATATCTACAGTAACTACAAAACAATACGAAACATAGCTTCCTGTTTAATAAAAGTTACTTATTCGAAGATTACATCATTAGTTTATCTCGCGATAAAACAATCATTTCACCTGCACCTTATACAAAATTAATACAATAGATATTATCTATCTATACATGTATTTTAATCACGAGTTTTAGAATAGAGCATCGTCCGCTGACGTTAACGTGCAACACGACGTTAAGTTAACCCATATAGTGTCGACAGGTTTAGTTGTTAGACAGAATATGTTTCAGCTGTTTTAGCCGGTTTCACTAAACTGTTGTTACAGAAGCTACTGCCAAATGAGGGACTTTTGTTTTACCCGCACCTTGATCAGTGTGATACGGAGCAAATACTGGAATTAAATTATGATAAAAATTGAATCAGTATATGCCACAGCCAAAAGTTGACACATGGCGACAAATGTATTGTCAACCGTGGTTGTAATCATTTTCCCCGTAAAATGCGCTAAATTTCATCGAAATTGGTGAACTTATAGAATACCTACAAGGCTTCAAAGATTTGAATCGATGTTTTTTTTCTTGCTGTTATGCCGAAAAACGATGTGCATAGTGTGCTTGCCCTAAAAAAAGTTTCTTTTTTCCTCCACCTTGATCAGTAAGATTCGGGACTAATACTGAAATTGAATGATATAAATTTTATCAGTATTTGCCCTAAATCACAGACAAAAGAAGACACAAGGCGACAAATAAATTGTTAACCGTGGGTAGTGTTCAATATCCCCTTAGAATGCTCTAAATTTCGTCGAAAATGGTGAACTAATAGAATACGAGGCTTCAAAGATTTGAATCGATGTTCTTTTGTTCTTGCTGTAATACCGAAATATGACGATTGTAGTTTGCCTGCTCGAAAAACAAACTTTCATAAGAAGTCGAATATTCAGCTACCAGGGGCCTATAAGTAGAGCCATCAACCACTAAACATTTATAACGAATGCGCGAAATATTAAAAAAAAAATTAAACGTAATTTGCACTCAACTGTGGGTAGCATTATCAAAACATGGAAAACCCGTTAATGTTTATTGGATACTTTTGTTTAGTATAAAAAGTAAACCCGGAAGAATTTCAATTGGCAAATCTTTGATAGAACGTGATCAGAATGTGTCAGTTGTGGTGTGTTTATAATTTTTAAATATTTTTATGTACAGTTTTCTTTTTGTATACAGTGCTTCTTTTCATCCCTGTAAACAAAGGGACAAACAGATAAATTATGTCGGAAGCGACAGAAAAAATAAAATCGTTTGGAAAACTTATCCGTGAAAAGAAGTGTGAAATTGAAAAGATGTTTTATAACGATATCAGCTCAATACTGACAGATATTAGGTTTAACAAATTTTCAAGCGAAGAATTAGACGAACTCATTTTATCGCTTGATGAAGTATTAGAAAGTTGTGGTGATGGAATAAATAGCTCCAATAATGTCGAACGGGAGTTACTGAAAGCCAAAAATGAGGTTTTGAAAATGAAAAATAACATTCAAATTTTTAGTGGATTTAGACAGTCTATGGTAAGGGAAGCCCGAGGCAGGCAGGTCAAATCAGGTATATATTATATTTCTTTGTCAATCTTGGTTAATATCTACTTTTCTTTTATGTAGTAAGAAAAGTTATATAATATTCACAGATCTATTCAAACTCTTTTATTTCAAAACGGTATGCCATTGGCCTTCATGTCACAACAAGTTCTCTTTTTTCTTATACATTACATCACATCACATAGTTTAAAATAAAAGCGTTTAATGAATCTGTGAAATCTAGGTTATATTTCCGCGAGCACTAACCCGAGACTATATTATGATACCTAATGTGTATCCATTAATATAACAACATTATGTTCAACATGTATAGGTCTAATAAAATCATGTGTACCAGTAACAAAACTACTTCAGCTTTATAACCTTCAGCGGCTGTTTTGTAAAAATTATACAATTTATAGAAAACAAAAGAATTCATTATTAAGATCACTCTAAAAATAAGACCACCTTGATAAAAAGGTCACTTTTTTATTCTCTCGTCTTACAGTTTTGCACTTTTTTCCACCCCGAAATTAGGACTGGTCTCCAATCTTAGTTTTATTATCTTTGACCCTGTTTATAATAATTACAGTTTGTTTTTCGACACCATATTTTCAGTATTGTTCAACAACATTGACCTGGCACTCTTGAATTTGACCCTGTAGTCGGTATATTTCGTAAACTTTACGATCTAAATTTAAATCGATATGTTATGTATAACCAATTTTAATAAGCTACAAAATTTAAGAAGCCCGCTTAGCGCAGTCGGTAAAAGTGTTTAAATTCGAGAATAAGGATGTAAACTCGTGGGTTCGAATTAATGTTTTAGCCACTTTTGTTTGTTTTGTTTTAATTTTAAAATTTCCATTTTTAAAACTCGTATAGACTGTTATTTTTCTGTGTAAACTATCGGTGTAGTGTGAAGTATTTTATAACTGAATATTTTGCGTGTATGGGCTAAAGTAAAATGCATTTATAGCCTATACTGTTGAATAATGTCACAAATAAAATTGTAGAAAAACACTATTCAATAGGTATTCTAAAACCAGATGTAAGAGTAGTAAAACGATTTCAAATGATTTTTTACAAGTAAAAGTATTTTTATAAAATAATGTTTGTAAGAATTCGAGCCAGAGACCATCAGATCCGTAGTCCGGCATGTTTACCAACACACCACAACTCACTGACGTTCGGAGTGAGCAATTATATCAATTTGTTCTCTGGATACATGTATGTCACAGTGTTTTTCCTATGACCTTTACGAAATTTAATGAGGTGCCAGGTCAATATTGTTGGACAATAACAAACATATTTAATATTATTGATTCCCTGATGAAGATTCTGTTGAATCGAAACGTCGGAATTAACATAATATCAACATTATTCGTGGTTATGTCAAGTATTTCCCCAGTTCAGTAACAGTCATGTAATATAAAGGTGGACAAATACTCTTCTCTTGCTGAAACATCTACAAAATGTTAAACATAAATCGCTTATTCGACTACCTCCTCAAAGATTTATTGACCAATTCAACCCTACCAACATATGATTGCAATGGTTATAGCAATGTAAACATATGAAATATCATACATTTCTCTTTTTCTTTAATTATTTGTGATGTCTTATTTAAAATATTGATATTCTTATAGTTATTATACAATTATTTACTTATTAGCTGGGAAATATGCTGTGATATTGACCTAAAAAATCGTTATTGACCGAGGCGATAGCCGTGGTCAATAACGATTTTTGCGGTCAATATCAACAGCATATTTCCCAGCTAATAAGTAAATAACTGTTTTATTACATGAACTATAAATAATATAAAAGATGGAAACTTTCGGATTCTATTTATAGACAGGTCAATATCAGCGAAAGCGGGTCAATATCTAGATTTATTGACTCGGTTATTTTTGGGGTATGACCAATCGCGTTGCGTCTATTTATAGTTCATGTAATAAATATTGATATTCTCTAGTTGTAAAAACTCATGCTGTCCTTTCCTCCTTACTTTTTGGCTGCGTGGAGAGGCTGTGTTTTCTGAGTGTGGCAATTCCTGATATGCATATTTCACTTTTCGTAATCGCCCGTTAACTAACGAGTGTCCTTTACTTAAATAAGACCAGGAAGTTCGAAACGCAATAGTGCGATTGATAAAGCGTATTTTGCCAATTCGACATCATATTTACCCTATAATTGATAACTAATATTCCATGTCTTTTGTATCAATGTGTGTTTCTCAAACATTAGGTAAGGTTTAAAAAAGAAAGAACTGAAACGAAAACCATAACTTATTTTCTTCACTAAAATGAAATATTGGAATTCAGTTCAAATAATTAATTTTAATTAGTTAATTTTAATAAATCCTTGACAAGTGTCGATAAAAGCTGAAAACATGTAACATCTTCACGTAGAATTATCAGTTTTTTTCTTAAACAAATATTATATAGGACAAAGTTTTGAATAAAAATCATGGCAAACAAGGGATTTGAAGACGCACAAAAAATAAAGGAATTCGCAAAAGCAATTCGAGATGCAAAACAAGGAATAGAGAGGACATTTTATACAGATATAAGTCCCTTTCTGTCGAACCTCAACTACAATAAAGCATACAGCCACGAGGAGCTGAATGAATTAATTAACTCAATAAATGAGGCGTTAAAGAGTTGTGGAGAATGTTTCAGTGGTTGTGTTAATAGTGTTGACAAAGCATTATTGAAAGCAAAGTTAATAGCATTAGAGTTACAACACGAGGAACAAACAACCGTGCTCCGGAGAACTTCGGGAAGAAAAGCGTTTGCAGGTATTTGTAGAATGCCTATATAACTGAGTGTTGTTAGTTGTCAGTTTCGTGTATCTTACTTTTTTATTAAGGATATGATATTTTTAATTTAATGTGAATATGCGTTCTCATTTTTATGTATATGTACATACTAAGAAATATTGTAAATAAACCTGGACGCTTGGAAACCTTTATCTAAATTGCACCACAACCAATTGTGCATTCTCACATACGAGAAAAATTAAATTATTAATCTGTCAAAACCAAAAAGCAAACCAGATCTTAGCATTTGTTATTTAAAATACAATATTTATTTATAGAATACACTTTTCGACTTAGTAAAGGCATATTCACTTTTATACCATAGCTGGTTTTCTTAACTTATGACTGTTGAACCATTAAAACTGTATTCTGCCAAGACGACCAGTTATGATATAAAATACACTTTTCTCTAGTGCAAATACAATGCATTGTCACTTTTTTTCAAAGACGATATAAATCATTCTATACATACTGCGCAATAAGTATATTTATATGAACCATGCGTAATACAAACGGAACAGTTGTACTTAAAAACCATAAACTTGTTCGTTATAACTAGGAAGACTTATATTGAAGCCGACATAAATAATGTAGCTAGATCCGTCAAATTTAAAAATAAGTTTATTTTTACATTTTCTAAATACGTTACAATCGCATTTACTTTGCCTCAAGATCATAAAAATGAGGTTAGAGACAAGTCTCAAATCTCAAGCATCTGATTGGCTGAAATGGCCAATGTTTACATTTTTTGTTGAAAGAATAAACGGAACCGGCGTTTCTTGTCAAGTCTGACCGATATTATGAGTCATCTTTTTTGAGTCATCACGTTTGAACTTTAGAGGCTTTGTCTTCTGGATGTGACCATTCCTGATGTGCATATTTCTCTTTCGATGCATATCAAACACAATTAAAATAGAAAAAATAGAACTTAAGTAGGTGACTTATAAAAGATCGGCTCGGTTGGACTGAGCCTGTTCATGCACAATAATGATGATATAGAGGATATTTGTTATAACCAGTGTAAGATAGAAATTTATTTCTCCGAGTGAGCTCCGGGATATGTATTTTCACGAGTGGCGAAGCCACGAGTGAAAATACATATCCCGGAGTTCACGAGTGGCGAAGCCACGAGTGAAAATACATTTTCCGGAATTCACGAGTGAAATATATTTTATATTTCACTGGTAAAAACAAATTTTCTTTTTATTTTATGCTTTTAATGCACTTTTTGTGTGAATCTGACAGAAAAGTTGCAAGAAATGGCGCCAAAACGGCTTATTGATGACGTGACGTAATGACGTCAAATATACAAATTTGAGCCCGTTTTCTAAACGTTCTCATTTGGTATATTATGTGCGTTTGGGTACCAACGTGAAAAAGCAATGTAAAAATAAGATATTCCACTGTTTGAAAACAGTGAAATACCACTTTTATTTCACCGGGAAAATTCTATAATTCACTGAAAAGCAAAAAATAAATTATTGTCCTCGCCGTCTATCCCAAGGCTAAGCGTAACTCAATAGGTATATGTATGAGCTCAACGGTCTTCAAATTCAAAGAGCGTAATTGATAACTGCTACGATTGAATGTACGGAAAGACCATCGCGATTTCATGGCGATGAAAATTCGCCAATGCGTTTCCAAAAGCTAGATGTTAGTTCGAAACCTAACGATTATAACAGCACTCCTGACTGTATATTTATTAAAACGTTTAGCTTACGGCCCTTAGAAAGGGTACATGTAGCTGAGTTTACAAAATTCCCGGATTCGCAAACATTAAATGCACGTAAGTGTAGATCTTGATCAAATTGCGCACACAAATGGGAACCATATCTAAATAACTTTCTAGATGTGTTAGGAATGCTTCTGAATGACGAAGAATGAAGAGCTTGATCAGACTGCATGAGAGTAGATCCAGATCAGACTGCTTGAAAGCGCAGGTTATTCTGGATCTGCGTGTGTTTACATAAGTCATATGAAAAAAACCCATAGTTTTTACTACTTTGTTACACAAGTCATCAATCGCATGTTGTCACAGTAAACTGATAAATGACTACCAGAAAAAATATTGTATCAAAGTTTGTAAAAAATATTAATAGTTATCAGGTAACATGACATAAGCAGGTTGTACCAAAATCTGTATCAAAATTCCTAAACGGGATTGTTTTAAAAGTGATAAATGACACCCGGAAGAATTCACTAAATCCTGAGTGAATTTCCCATATCCTGTGGTGGTCTTGAAGATTAGTCCATGAGTTGAGTGCAAAACAGTTACATGTATGACTACCGTCTTTATTCACATACAGTTATTTTTTTACATTCAACCTGCGAGTTATTTATGTGTGAAGATTCAGTATTCCTTAAAACTGCATCTTATGTTTATTGTAATTCTAAAAGGAGTTTGAATGTAGGACCATTCAAGGAAGAAAAACCTGATGAATCTTAGGTTTCCCCGTTATAAGTCACATGATCTACATGGGGGTTCCCATGTTTATAGTCACGTGATCCAACGGTAATAGTCACGTGATGTAACAAATTCACATTTTAGTTGGTTCTGAGAAAATATATAAGATAATTGTACATTCTTTTCAAAAGAAGTACACAAACTGAAAATGTCAAACAAATATTACCGAATACATCCCGTTTCCCTTTACGTGTCCTAGTTAAAATCTACGTTTAAATAGTACGATTTATTTAACGATGTATATATTACGTAAAAATAGTTCAAAACGCTGAAGTGCGGTATTGATTTTCAATTAATAACCATGTTTCACCATTAAAAGTATGCTATTTTTGTGTCTCGTATCTAGTTGTATGTACTTCTTCTGAATTATGTTAGATATCAAAGCGAAACTAAATGTTAAGAAAAGAATCTCCTCATCCTATTATTTTACTTCTCCGGATGTAGTGTAAATAAAAGCTGAAATTATGTTTAACCACATAGTACACAATATGGTGTTGCCATGGCGCAGATTGGGAGTGCTTCAAGAAAAAGCTATTTTTCGCTTCATAATTATTGCTGCTCTGAAAATGGCTACATGTAGCAGACAGACTTTTAATAAGTTAAAAGTTTGTCCAGTTGGAACGAATTCTGTTGACAAAATGCATTGACAATCTTATGCGAAAATTGCAAAAAGTATCATATTTTCTATTTACGGCGTATCTCTGCTGTTTTGGCGATGTAGATGTGCTATTCTCTGTGATTATATCCAGGTTTACAATACCTATTTAATCTGTCTACGCACTAATTACATTCTTTCTTCTTCCTGTTTAAAGGTTCTTAGCTACAAAAAGTAACAGGTTTGCTTATGTCAAGAAAGTTTTAATACATGTAAAGAGTTGGGTTGCCTTGGAATCAATTACATGTACATATTTCATGTCATTCTAACGTTTATTGTTGTTTTCATATAAATACAATTTATTTTTACCTCAGGCTCATTGCTACGTAAAAAGTTTTTAACGGAAAGGGAGGTTAAATAAATAAAAAAACTTTAATCTGTAAAAAGTATTCTTTTAAAACAACAAATACTCGTAAGAAATAACGTGTTGGTCTTTCTTAAATAGCGTTCATCGTACAACAGTAAAACAGTAAAGAAAAATAGTTAGACCTAAAACATCCCTAATATTTTTCCTTATATATTTAACTGAAAAAAAGTTGCGATAACTCGAAACGCAATAACTCGAAATTTTCGATATCTCGAACATATGAATAAGTCCATTGAATAAGGAATAAGCACAAATTGATCGCGATAACTCGAAGTACTTGTATTGACACAATATTTCACACTTCCCGCGCGAATGTTCGGAGTCTTTTGTTTATCGTCAACATGTCAAAAGAGTTGTTAGTGGAACGTCATTGTAATGATATGTTTGTGAAGCAAACAATTAGAGAAATTTACCTCAAATTAGTGTCAAACA
Organism: Corbicula japonica; assembly: GCA_038501625.1. NCBI lineage: Eukaryota > Metazoa > Mollusca > Bivalvia > Venerida > Cyrenidae > Corbicula > Corbicula japonica. The sequence goes on from JAZAYU010000023.1 coordinate 7,216,596, forward strand.
AACATTTGGAGTTGTTAATTTTCATTTCTATAAAACGACTTTTCATTAATGTATCAATGAGCAATCAACAATTCGCATATGGCATAACGAAAAATAATAAAAAATAAATTATTAATATCAATTTTTCGAGTAATGTAGTGAAGGACCCGGGTTACTGGGAGGATACCTGGATAGGAAAACAACATTTTCTATCCCGAGTAATGTGTTATGTTCGACCATGATATTTTTTAAAATTTATGAAAATGTTATTTCTTCATCGATCTTATTTATATAATCACGAGAATAAAACTGAGTGATAAAATTATTATTAATAATCTAGTTTTATTGAGCAAACTTGACAATAAACATTTGTTATTTACGCCCTTTATGGTACCGCAATAATTGCACATCGTTAGTTTCTTAAACTCGAATGGTATGACGGAAAAGTCAAAGTCGCGATAACTCGAATTTCGCGATAATTCGAAGTAAATCGTCGGTCCCTTGGGACTTCGAGTTATCGCAATTCGACTGTATTGGTTTTTTGTCCATCCATTTTCGCGACAAGAAAATTCAAACATCCTTTTACAAATAACTCACATTTGATATATTTTTAGACTAAAGGACCTTAGATCATGTAGATATTGTTGTCAGTAACTCAAAACCCATGCAGATATTTTAGTTGATGTTTAGTATTGCTTCGTGTTTGTGATAAATTGCAAATAGAATTTAAGGGATTTTTAGGTCTAACTAGTTTTCTTTACTGTTCTAACTTTTCTAAGCATTTGTAGATAAACATATACCTATAACACTGGTTTGTGCAAAATTTTATTGAGCTGATTTTGCCGTAAAAGAGATTTTGATAGTTTTCTTTCTGTCTATGATCAAGCAATGACAAACGATGCAATGCCTTAATATTTGACATGTTTGAAACACACAAACGTAATAAAATATTTAAATTAAACATAGATAAAAAGGAATTGCAATATAGTATAGACAGTATAGACATCTCTTGACCGCTTGACACATTAAACAACACCAAGAAGATTTCTGTTGAAACCGATACCAAATCATTTCACTATACTAGTATCGTATCAATTACAATTATTTTCCCTTATCGGGTTTAAAACAATGTTGATGGTGTCCGTATCAAGCATAACATAAATTATTTATTTTTCAACCATGCCAGGTGTTGAAATAGATATGTGCACGTGAGTATCTGTGTTTAAAGTGGTTGAAATTAATATGGGCAAGTCTCTGACAGAATGGTTCTGATGTCACATTAAAATGCATTGTTTTACACCTCCTTCATACTGATGGCGCAAATGTCGTTAGCAAAAAATACATTTAGTAAGACGATACAGGCCGATGGGCTTCAAAAAAGCTGCATAAAACAGTCATAAACATAATTTACATCAATTTTCTTAGATTAACTTTTATTTAGGGAATATTTATATGGGCATGGTCTTAATGATGGGGTGGAAAAAAGTGCAACACTGTCAAACGGGACTTTGAAATAGTGTTCTTATAATAGGTGTTTTAATGCGGGGTTTTAATGTAGCCGCCGGGATTCATGCGTCGTTCAGATGCATAAATGTTAAGCCTTTTGTGATACATGTATATCCTTGCGCATCTGAACAGCGCCCCTAGATAAATTTTGCAATATAGTACTGGTGGTTAATAATTACTTCATAGGATGAAGCAAGGCAATTACATGTACTTCATAGGATGAACCAAGGCAATTACATGTACTTCATAGGATGAACCAAGGCAATTACATGTACTTCATAGGATGAACCAAGGAAATTCGTTTAAATGTGGATATTTTGTATACTCAACAAAAATAGAAACCTGACACTTTATATTTGGTGTATTTTCCTGGAATCAGATTAAAAGCTAATTGAATTGTGGTATGTAATAAAAATTGTGCATGTTTTGAACTTAATTATGCATTTTGATATTTTTGGTGCATGAAACAAGTGATTCAGTGGTTATTTTCTTTTGGATGGGGCAAAAATATATAGATTTTGAATATGCACCTCATACTTATTCAAAGTTACAGTGTCAGGTTTCTTTTTTTGTTGAGTATAGATAACAGTTGACTCAGTCATAACACTTAATCCTATTTTAAGTATTTATAGGTTTATAGTTCAATTAAATTATTACTTCCTCGTTCCGTTTTGCTGTTTTGTCAAATCATTGGTAATAACGATGTGTTATTTATATTAAGTTTGTAATAAGAAGTGTTTAGATAGATAACTTAAAGCATATTTATGTTCAATAAATATTTTTACCAAAACAATAACTTGTGTTCGCTTCATTAAAAATAAAATTGTTTGTCATTTTAAGATTAAGAGCAGGTTTATGTTCCAATGTATCTCATTATAATGCAGATTTTGAATATATTAAATTCGGGAACATTGTTTGTAATACATACAAGAGACAATTTTGATTTTGGTAGAAACCCATCATGTACAACACACCGGTTACGTGCCCGCTTTTTATAAAAATTGCATTCTTCATTTTTATTGAATATGCAAAACAGGTTTCTGATGACATAAAAACGGGTGTTCAAAATATGTTATACGTCTGCACTTACTTAGTAAAACTCGCAGATGAAGTTTTGAACACCGAACCTGTAAGGATTAATTTCATAATCGGAAGAGGGCTAAAAGTTTTGTTTAATAAAGGTTTACTTGTAACACAAAGTGAAAATCTTAACCATATTTATGTTACCGAACATTCATTAAGCATTTGTAGACGGACCAAACTATTTTGAGAGAATATCCAAAGTCAATTGTTCAAGGATTAACATAAGAAACCTCGGAAACGTGTTTCCAGATTCTCATACATTATCTTTCCAATATTTGTTTATGTACCTGTGACATGCTATATGGTGAATAAATATTGTTTAAAAAAGTATCTGCGTTCTGCTTGAACTAATATACAATTAGTTTTATACCAGGTACATGTATCACAATATTATTATTTATGGAAGTGTCATAAGTTTTACCATAGCCAACGCTTGTATTTCTAACTCCACCAATCATACAATTGTAAATTCATCTACTAGGGATATAAACGAGAAACATTAAAAGGCAGTTACACCATTTTCGTGCCACGTGCTCCGGAAATCGACAGTAGACCTTGTAAAAAGTGAACTATACACCTCAGGATTGGCCAAATCCAGAACTCACAGCCTCCCCAAACAGCAGAGAGGAAAAGAAGAGAATAATCGATTATATATAAACTTCATATTAAAATGTTGCATGTGGGACATCATCATAACAATTGAAAAATTAAAAATGTTTAAGTCAAAATCAACTTTTAATTATTTACTTTGGTAGTTACGAACGTTTTCCAATGAAGAGATTTAGATCTTATGAAGTTTTTGATTAAAAACAATAAAACTCTCCAGGATACAGTTCACGTTGTTCTTAATCGAATATCGCATAATAGGAGTGCGTACATGTGTAGCTATATTTCTTGGGGTAGAACGCGTAGAACGAGAAAAAAAACTAAAATTAACTTGAACGTTTACCGCGCGTTTCTCTATCCATTAAGTAGATTTATATTGATTTTAGCATTTAAATGCAGAAAACAAACAATTATTGGTAACCCTATTTCGGTGTTATTTACTTTTAATTTGGGTCGTTGACATAGCGCATGTGATGAAAATCCGTACTTGCATCAGTCATTGGTTCAAGCTGGTTAAGATATAGAGAACAACAGGTTACTGTCTTGCGATATAAGTGTTACCAGGCAAGGCCGATATGGGGAGCGGAGGGGCGAGGCTCTGCCGAGCTCCTCCGCCCCCATATCGGCCGAGCCTGATAACACTTATATCGCAAGACAGTAACCTGTTATTCTATTTATCATGCACTTACCACTTAAATGTCGATGTTTTTCTACTGTATGCTAAATTCATCTGGAATAGGTTTACCGCTGTGATTTTGTGTATGCTAAATTCATTATGAAACGTTTTATCGCCGTGATGTTTTCAAAAATAAACGTTAACAACGCGCGCAGTATATTTTACGCGCCGATAAATAGTTCTCCTTTATAACGGCCCCTCTTGTATGATTTGCATAAAATTTTTAGAAATTAGTTCATTTTGAAGCGATAAACTACCCATTTCTTACCCAAATTTTCAAACGAAGAATTAGACGAACTCATTTTATCGCTTGATGAAGTATTAGATAGTTGTAGTGATGGATTAAATAGCTCCAATAATGTCGAACGGGAGTTACTGAAAGCCAAAAATGAGGTTTTGAAAATGAAAAATAACATTCAAATTGGTAGTGGATTTAGACAGTCTATGGTAAGGGAAGCCCGAGGCAGGCAGGTCAAATCAGGTACATATTATATTTCTTTGTCAATCTTGGTTAATATCTACTTTTCTTTTATGTAGTAAGAAAAGTTATATAATATTCACAGATCTATTCAAACTCTTTTATTTCAAAACGTTATGCCATTGGCCTTGTTCAGTTGATATTGTCACAACAAGTTCTCTTTTTTCTTATACATCACATCACATCACATAGTTTAAAATAAGCGTTTAATGGATCGGTGAAATCTTGGTTTTATTTCCGCGTGGACTAACCCGAGACTACATTATGATAACTAATGTGTATCAGTTAATATAACAACATTATGTTCAACATGTATAGGTCTAATAAAATCATGTGTACCAGTAACAAAAGTATGACCGATATTGAGTTTCTAATTTCAGCTTTATAACCTCCAGCTGCTGTTTTGTAAAATATTATACAAGTTATAGAAAACAATAGAATTCTGTATAAAGATCGCCCTAACTCTATAAAAAGGTCACTTTTTTATTCTCACGTCTTGCAGTTTAGCACTCTTTTCTACCCCGAAATTAGGACTTGTCTCCAATCTTAGTTTTATTATCTTTGACCCTGTTTATAATAATTACAGTTTGTTTTTCGACAACATATTTTCAGTAACAAACATATTAAATATTATTGATTCCCTGATGAAGATTCTATTGAATCGAAACGTCGGAATTAACATAATATCAACATTATTCGTATTTATGCAAAGTATTTCCCCATTTCAGTAACAGTCGTTTAATAGAAAGGTGGAGAAATAATCTTCTCTTGCTGAAACATCTACAAAATGTTAAACATAAATCGCTTATTCGACTTCCTCCTTATGACTATCAAAGATTTATTGACCAATTCAACCCTACCAACATATGATTGCAATGGTTATAGCAATTGTAAACATATGAAATATCATACATTTCTCTTTTTCTTTAATCATTTGTGATGTCTTATTTAAAATATTGATATTCTTATAGTTATTATACAATTATTTACTTATTAGCTGGGAAATATGCTGTGATATTGACCTAAAAAATCGTTATTGACCGAGGCGATAGCCGAGGTCAATAACGATTTTTGCGGTCAATATCAACAGCCTATTTCCCAGCTAATAAGTAAATAACTGTTTTATTACATGAACTATAAATAATATAAAAGATGGAAACTTTCGGATTCTATTTATAGACAGGTCAATATCAGCGAAAGCGGGTCAATATCTAGATTTATTGACTCGGTTATTTTGGGTGTATGACCAATCGCGTTGCGTCTATTTATAGTTCATGTAATAAATATTGATATTCTCTAGTTGTAAAAACCCATGCTGTCTTTTCCTCCTTACTTTTTGGCTGCGTGGACAGGCTGTGTTTTCTGAGTGTGGCAATTCCTAATATGCATATTTCACTTTTTGTAATCGCCCGTTAACTAACGAGTGTCCTTGACTTAAATAAGACCAGGAAGTTCGAAACGCAATAGTGCGATTGATAAAGCGTATTTTGCCAATTCGACGTCATATTTACCCTATAATTGATTTGTAATCTACCATGTCTTCTGTGTGTTTCTCAAACATTAGGTAAGGTTTAAAAAAGAAAGAACTGAAACGAAAACCATAACATATTTTCTACACTAAAATGAAATATTGGAATTCAGTTCAAATAATTAATTTAATTACTTAATTTTAATAAATCCTTGACAAGTGTCGATAACAGCTGAAAACATGTAACATCTTCACGTAGAATTATCAGTTTTTTTCTTAAACAAATATTATATAGGACAAATTTTTGAATAAAAATCATGACAAACAAGGGATTTGAAGACGCACAAAAAATAAAGGAATTCGCAAAAGCAATTCGAGATGCAAAACAAGGAATAGAGAGGACATTTTATACAGATATAAGTCCTATTCTGTCGGACCTCAACTATGATAAAACCTACAGCCACGATGAGCTTAATGAATTAATTAACTCAATAAATGAGGCGTTAAAGTGTTGTGGAGAATGTTTCAGTTGTTGTGTTAATAGTGTTGACAAAGCATTATTGAAAGCAAAGTCAAGAGCATTAGAATTACAACATGACGATCAGCCAGCCATGCTCCGGGGAACTTCGGGAAGAAAGGCGCTTGCAGGTATTTGTAGAATGCCAATATACCCTAGTTTTGTTTTTATCAATTTTGTGTACCTTAATTTTTAATTTAGGATATAATATCTTTAATTTAATTGAATTGATTACCTTAACATTCCTATTTGTTCCTTCTGAAACGATACTGACCTAAATCTATGCTTGAAAAAATCGTCTTTCGAAAGCCAGAATGGTCATCAGCAAATGAATAAAGAATGCTCATAACCCATTCTGGCTTTCAATAGACGAAATATGTTATTTCCATTGTAGTAGAAATACAAGTTTACATGGGTCAAGGAAAAGCGGGTTTACTACAAACTGTTCAATTTGAATGTTATGAGATTGTATAATAACTTATATATTTAGTAAAGGTTGATGGAAACGAAATGACATATTACGTGGTATTTCTTGTCAAAAATGAGACATTACACTAGAATCTATTATATGGGGCAAGTCTGTAGGAAAGGTAAATTCGCACAACTGACGTTAATCCTTGAAATGTCGTCATCAAGTGGTAAAAATTTCGGTAAAAATTCACAAAAATCAACATAAACATGACACAATTTTTAGTGAAATGTGTAACAAATTCATTCACATTTTAGGTATGAGAAAACAATAAATAATTATATGGTTTTGTTCCTTCCAAATATACATGTCTTACCAACTTAAATGTAAAAATTTCTTACTGAAAATATCACAGACGACACAATTTCACCTGACGTGCCTCACAAAAGAAGCAGTTTTACAAGGGCTGAAGGTTATAAAACTGAGTTTGGAAACCAGTCTCAAATCTCAAGCATGTGATTGGCTGAAATGGCGACCAGATTTGAAACTGGTTTCCATGCTCAGTTTTATAAGATTGGGCACAGATATGGCGTGGTTTTCATAATATTTCATTTAACGAAACTGCATTGTCTTACAAAAACTGATTTAACACGGACGGAGTGATAGATTAAAGGTTGGAGTTTCCATCTGAAAACTCGAGAAATTCTACAACGTCCTATGGAAGATATAAAAGTCATTATGATGGCTTTAAAATTGTAAGCTATGGGGTATTTATAACCGAAAAAAGGAAAAGAACATGTCATTCTTTACTGACAATATAATTGTAAGACATTTTTACAGTGTATACAGTGTCTTACTTGTCATTTTGTTAGATATGTCTGCCCTAATCTGTTCAATCGGATTTGCATTATGTTTATCTCTGTTTTGTTCATGTTACTATGATAACCGAGTACGCAATGGTTTGATGACAATTATATGTAAGGTACTGCAATGGGAATATGTGTTCTCATGTTTATGTATATGTACTTGCAGAATAATATTGTAAATAACCTTGAAACTGGGAAAATATTACCTAAAATGCACCAGAGCCAATTGTGGCATTCACACATAAGTGATACATTAAATTATTCATCAATTCGACCCGCCCCCCCCCCCAAAAAAAAAACAACAACAAAAAAAAACAAAACAAACCAGGTCTTAGCGTTTGTTATTACAAATACATTGTATAATTGTAAAATAAACCTTTAGACTAAGTAATCGCAAATTAATATTTTATACCATAGCTGGTTATCTTAGCTTATGACTGCTGAACCATTAAAATTGTATTCTGCTAAGACCACCAGCTATGATATAAAAATAATACACATTTCTCTAGTGCAAAATACAATGCACTGTCACTTCTTTCAAAGACGATATTAATCAAGCAATACCTACTGCGCATTAAGTATATTTATATGTACCATGCGTAATACAATCGGAACAGTTGTACTTAAAAACCATAAACTGGTTTGTTATAACCAGGAAGACTTATATTGAAGCCGGCATAAATAATGTAGCTAGATCGGTCAAATTAAAAAAAAAGTTTCTTTTACATTTTCTACATACATTACAATCGCATTGACTTTGCCTCAAGATCATAAAAATGAGATTAGAGACAAGTCTTAAATCACAAGCATCTGTTGGGCTGAAATGACCAATGTTTGATTTTTTAATTTAAAGAATTAACGGAACCGGCGTTTCATGTTAAGTCAGACCGATATTATGAGTCATCTTTTTTATGTCATCACGTTTGAACTTTAGAGGCTTTGTCTACAATCTGGATGTGGCCATTCCTGATGTGCATATTTCACTCTTATTGCATTTCAAACAAAATGAAATAGAACTTTAATGGATGAACATTACCGTAAAAACTCGCTTGCCCGCGAGCCCCATAGGGACCACGCATTATTACTTAGTCTAATACTACTGCTACTGCTTCTACTACTAGTAAAATGAATTAATGACATCTACTTTATATAAATATTGCTATTTATTATTATTTAATTTGTGTAACAGTTGGTTGAGGTGTAGGATTATTTTACAATAAGTTTGTTAGGACAGTTTAACAAAGAGTAAACTCTTCCTAAGTTCCAAATGAACATCAATTGCATAAGTTTTAACAATTAAAATGTACGCTAGACTAGTTATGTTTCATGCCAATGTCAAGGTATTGCTTATAAAAACTTCTTTTCTTCGAAAAAAAATTATTCAAATTTAATATCTTTTTAATGTTTCTTGATTGTTTTCGTAATTATTCTCAAAACTATTTACTTTAATCTCAGGCTCACAATAAATATAGCTATTAATTAAAAGGAAAATCATGATGAAGTTCGATAATTCAAAAGTATTTTTATAAAGACAAGTGTTGTTGATTGTTTAGAATTTATGTTGGTTTTTCCTAAATAACGTTCGTCGTACATCAGTCGAAGTAATTCGGGGTAACCAATTAATCATCGTGTCGCATGAACTGTTATTGCATATTAAATGCATTTTAACGAAATATAGGTTAACTCACCTCAAACTTTTCAATTATTAAAAGTTTAAATCACAAATCGGAGAGTGTTACATGAATTGACAATTAATGACAGGTAACTTGTAAGTCAATCTAATCAAAATATTGACAAATCTTTGGGTGAGTGAACGTCAAGTTGTTGACAAAATAAACATAAATTATTGTAATTTAACATCCAATTGTGTAATAAAAACTTACAACGATTGCTAAATTTATTATCTAAAATTGAGTAAAAGACTTGCTTTAATATATTAACACAATTTATAACATTTGTGTTATGATATTTTTAACAGATATATTTTTTTAAATATGTACTAACTGCGCAATAAATATATTAAATTAAAACATTACGTAATACAGTATAGATATCTCTTGACCGCTTGACATATTAAACTACACCAGGAAGATTTCTATTGAAACAGATACCAATTCATGTCTTTATACTAGTATCATATCAATTATAATTTTTTCCCTTATCGTTTTAAGAAACTTTAATGGTGTCCGTATTAAGCATTATATAAATTATATATTTTTCAACAATGCCAGGTATTGTAACAGATATGTGCAAGTGAGCATCTGTTTATAAAGTGGTTGAACTTAATATGGGCAAGTTTCTGACAGAATGGCCTTTAGGCCATATTAAAATGCATTGTTTTACATCCTCTTCATAATGATAGGTACAAATGTCTGTAAGCGAAACACATTTTGTATGACGATACAACCCGATACGCTGCATGAAAATCTTCACGTCAACAGCCATAAATAAAATCTACATCTTCTTCCATTAAATTACATTTAGAGAATATTTTATCGTATTCTAATGCAAATTTGTGATAGATTTTAAGGTCACATCTAAAACTGAATGAAAGTGGTCTCTGTAGTGGGGTGGTCTTTATTTTGGGGTGAAAATAGTGCATCACTGTCAAAATAGACTTTAAATAGTGGTCTAATTATGGGGATGGTTTTAATTTCATGTGTTCTTGAATGCGGGATTTTAGTGTAGCCGCTGAGATTCAATCGTCGTTCAGATGCATAAATGATGAGCCTTTCGTGATATATCCTTGCGCATCTGAACAGCGCCCCTAGATAAATTTTGCAATATAGTACTGGTGGTTAATAATTACTTCATAGGATGAACCAAGGCAATTCGTTTAAATGTGGATTTTTGTAGATACATGTAACACTGCACTTAATCCTATTTTAAGTATTTATAGGTTTATAGTTCAATTAAATTATTACTTCCTCATTCCGTTTTGCTGTTTTGTCAGATCATTGGTATTAACGATGTGTTATTTATATTAAGTTTGTAATAAGAAGTGTTTAGATAGATAACTTAAAGCATATTTATGTTCAATAAATATTTTTACCAAAACAATAATTTGTGTTCGCTTCATTAAAAATAAAATTGTTTGTCATTTTAAGATTAGGAGCAGGTTTATGTTCCAATGTATCTCATTATAATGCAGATTTTGAATATATAAAATTCGGGCACATTGTTTCTAATACATACAAGAGACAATTTTGATTTTGGTAGAAACCCATCATGTACAACACACCGGTTACGTGCCCGCTTTTTATAAAAATTGCATTCTTCATTTTTATTAAATATGCAAAACAGGTTTCTGATGACATAAAAACGGGTGTTCAAAATATGTTATACGTCTGCACTTACTTAGTTAAACTCGCAGATGAAGTTTTGAACACCGAACCTGTAAGGATTAATTTCATAATCGGAAGAGGGCTAAAAGTTTTGTTAACTAAAGGTTTACTTGTAACACAAAGTGAAAATCTTAACCATATTTATGTTACCGAACATTCATTAAGCATTTGTAGACGGACCAAACTATTTTGAGAGAATATCCAAAGTCAATTGTTCATGGATTAACATAAGAAACCTCGGAAACGTGTTTCCAGATTCTCATACATTATCTTTCCAATATTTGTTTATGTACTTGTGATATGCTATATGGTAAATAAATATTGTTTAAAAAAGTATCTGCGTTCTGCTTGAACTAATATACAATTAGTTTTATACCAGGTACATGTATCACAATATTATTATTTATGGAAGTGTCATAAGTTTTACCATAGCCAACGCTTTTATTTCTAACTCCACCAATCATACAATTGTAAATTCATCTACTAGGGATATAAACTAGAGACATTAAAAGGCAGTTACACCATTTTCGTGCCACGTGCTCCGGAAATCGACAGTAGACCTTGTAAAAAGTGAAATATGCACCTCAGGATTGGCCAAATCCAGAACTCACAGCCTCCCCATACAGCAGAGAGGAAAAGAAGAGAATAATCGATTATATATAAACTTCATATTAAAATGTTGCATGTGGGACATCATCATAACACTTGAAAATTTAAAAATGTTTAAGTCAAAATCAACTTTTAATTATTTATTTTGGTAATTATGAACTTTTTTCAATGATGAGATTTAGATCTTATGAAGTTTTTGATTAAAAACAATACAACTCTCCAGGATACAGTTCACGTTTTTCTTAATCGAATATCGCATAATAGGAGTGCGTTCATGTGTAGCTATATTTCTTGGGGTAGAACGCGTAGAACGAGAAAAAAAACTAGAATTAACTTCAACGTTTACCGCGCGTTTCTTTATCCATTAAGTAGATTTATATTGTTTTAAGCATTTAAATGCAGAAAACAAACAATTATTGGTAACCCTATTTCGGTGTTATTTACTTTTATTTTGGGTCGTTGACATAGCGCACGTGATGAAAATCCGTACTTGCATCATCAGTCATTGGTTCAAGCTGGTCAAGATATTATCAATCTCTGCTCGTCAATTTTGATGCCTTTAAACTCCCTGAGTTGATTTTTAATGACATCGTCATGTGCTACTTTTAAAAGTAGATTATGTTGACCGATTAAAGCTCGCTCATAAATTCGATCGTTTATCTTACGTTTGCATTTCCCTATTAGGAAATCAATAAGTCAATACATTCATAAATGTTCTTTAAAATGACACAATTAGTAGAAGTTGTTTACTATGGAGTGATATGAGGACCACAATGTCGTTATGGTAAAATGACGTCATCACAATAAATGACATCAAAAGCTTACACTGGACTATTGATGTCATTCATTATATGAATCACAAATGCAACAAATTTTATTAACATATTTTTTACGTTACATGTACCAACAAGAAAAATAAATAAACCATAGTGTGTCTTTATTAACAATTTATCGATAATGATACGAAAATACAACTGGAAAAGCAAAAGTTAACATGCATTTTATGTAACTTTTCAGTTTAAGCTCTAATTTATCTGGCAACAAATATATGTTAATTTTGTTGACAACAAACAACTTTTTATATGGATGAACATGTTTGTATTTGTATTTCGTATTGTGTTTAAACAGTTTGTAAAACATGATACACCTTGTAACCTGTATTATCTTCCTGTTTTTTATTAAAAGGAAAAGTATTGTTCTTACATTGTATTGATATAAATAGGAACAGAACATTGTTAATTGTGTTAACATACAATTAACTTTTTATATGCATGTACATACCTATCACTAAGTATGACAAATAGGCGTTTTCTTCCTGTTTTATAACAGATAATTTACATTGTTATCTTGCATTATCATCCTGTTTTTATACCATAAAAGGAAAATACTGATCATACATTATAATATAGATATAAATCAGGAAAATAATGTTAGGTTATCCTACATAAAATTCCAGTCAGTTTATTAAACGGAAAGAAATTATTACATAAGTAATCGGATCCAGTGTTGAGAAATTAACATTTTCATGCCAAGGCAACACGAAACATAGCTTCATATTTAACAAAAGATTACATAATGATTCTTTGCGCTAAATTAATTATTTTACCTGCGCGCTACCTAAGATTAATAAATCATTATCTATCTATACGCTAACCACAGGGACTACTGTAAGGATTTTAAATGGTTCTAAGAACATTTTAATGAACAGTAATGACCACTATTGACCAGTATTGACTACCGGTCCTGTCAATACTCAAATGACTGGTCAATAAGCGAACCCTGACATTGTCTGCTGACGTTAACACAACCTTTAATTAACCCATATACAGTTGAAAGACTTTTAGTTGTTAGATAGAAGTTATTTCAGCAGTTTTAGTCGGTCTCAGTTAACAGTTGTTACAAGAGAGACTGCAAAATTCACCCAAAACATGATCAGTGTGATTCGGCGCAAAAACTGAAATTAAATGATAAATATTGCATCAGTATTTTCCCCGAATCACAGACAAAAGTAGACACAAGGCGAACAATGTTTTGTCAACCTTTGTGGATTTCATCTACTCCTTAGAGTGCGCTTAACTTCGTCGAAAATGGTAAATAGTTTTTTTTTCTTGCTGTAATGCCAAAATATAACGATTGTAGTTTTCTTGCTCGAAAAGAAAAGTTTCATAAGAAGTCGAATATTCAGCTAGTAGGTGCCTATTAGTAGGACAAATAACCACTATTAAACATTTTTATTACATCTGTTACTATAAATAGTAACAAATTTACGTTACGACCGGAAGCGTTATTCAAATCAAAGTGCCAAATCAAGTACAAAGTGAAGCGAGGTTAACGAACACATGTAATAAATAGGTAAATAAATGGACAAGCAGTGCCACTTTTCGATAATGGCCCTGCCATATAATAATGTCCCGCGGGCTAAAGCCCTCGGGCTATTATTCATATGAAAGGGCCATTATCGACAAGTGGCACTGCTTGCCCATTTATTAACCTATACATAACGAATACACGAAATATTAATAAACACAATCTTAATTGTAATTTGCAGCCAACTGTGCACTTGGGTAGCATTAAAAAACATGGGAAACCGGTAAAGTTACGTGTATTGGATACGTTTGATAAGTATTTAAAGTAAACCCGGAAGAATTTGGTAAATCTTTGATTGATGCGTCAGCGTAATGGGTTATTTGTTGTGTTTATAATTTTTTAAACAAATATCTTGTTATATACAGTGTTGCTTTTCATATTTGTATACAAAGATTCAAACTGATAAATGATGTCGGACGCGGCAGAAATAATAAAATCGTTTGGAAAACTTATCCGTGAAAAGAAGTGTGAAATTGAAAAAATGTTTTATAACGATATCAGTTCAATATTGACAGATATAAGGTTTAACAAATTTTCAAGCGATGAATTTGACGAACTAATACTGTCGCTTGATGAAGTATTACATAGTTGTGGTGATGGAATAAATAGCTCCAATAATGTTGAACGGGAGTTACTGAAAGCCAAAAATGAGGTTTTGAAAATGAAAAATAATATTGGTAGAGGAATTAGACAGTCTATGGTAAGGGAAGCCCGAGGAAGGCAGGTCAAATCAGGTATAAATATTTATTTGTAAATATAGGTTATGTACTTTTTATAATGTAGGAACGGTGAATAATATTCACAGATCTACTCAAACTCTGTTATTTTTAAAACGTTATACCATTAGCCTTCTTCAGTTGATATTGTCACTGTGAGAAGAAGTCTACGTTTTTTCTTATAGGTTTGAAATAAAAAAGTTTAAATAGATCTGCGAATCTGGGTTATATTTCTGTGTGGACTAACCCGTGACTACATTAATATACCTAATGTGTATCAGTAAATTTTGTTACAGCATGATGTAAAACATTGAAAGGTCTAATAAAATCATATGTACTTGTCAGTATCAATATTGAGAATCCGATAAAAAGGTTTACGGCTACAAACGAATACACTCACCCAAAGTTCTATTTGGTCTCTATTTGTCCGTAATTTTTCACCAGGAACACATTGACTTAACTCATTATTTGTAATTAGGTGCCATCAACAGTCTTCGAATTAAGCTTCAATCTTCTAGCGGAGAAATTGACATTGGAACAGAGTTGCGAGAGTTATCTTAAATTTGGCTAAAATACATTTCATGCAATTAAAGCTTAAGCAACCGGAATATTGTTAGCTTGTTTTTTAGATATAATAGGACACCGAGTTAGTAGGAAAAACATAAAACCTTATTAATCAGCAAGATTTTTATTTAAATAAATCCCCTTCAAATTTATAATTACTATCCTTTCAATTAATGGCTGTTCTAAATTTGATCCTATGGTGTAAGCAAATCTTATTGGATTAATTTAAGAAAAATAAAAGAAATAGTACGTTTCGGTGATTGTATATACAACGGTATAATGATCGTGTTGATGACTTTGTTGTTGTACTTGTTTGTTTATATGAGAACCTGTTGGGGCAAGTGTGAGGTTGGTGCACCCTAGAACCTGCTTTAAAGACTCACTGGCAAATTGTTTCGCCGCTAACTGTTCTTATGCGGTAACCCAATAGGTTCTCGTTTTCGTTAATTGTTTGTGTTGTCTTAGTTGAAATTGAAACCCATGCTCTTCTTCACTCTAGATTTAAGTTGCGTGGTGAGGTTGTGTATTCTGGGTGTGAAATGCATATTTCACGTATGTTCTTATAAAACCTGGGTGTGATATGCATATTTCACGTATGTTCTTATAAAACCTGGGTGTGATGTGCATATTTCACGTATGTTCTTATAAAACCATGCTCCCTTTTCCTCTCTACATTCTAGCTGTGTGGTGAGGCTGTGTATTCTGGGTGTGATATGCACATTTCACTTATTGTACTTATAAAACCATGCTCCCTTTTCCTCTCTACATTCTAGCTGTGAGGCGAGGCTGTGTTTTTCTGGGTGTGATATGCACATTTCACGTATGTTCTTATAAAACCATGCTCCCTTTTCCTCTCTACATTCTAGCTGTGTGGTGAGGTTGTGTATTCTGGGTGTGATATGCACATTTCACTAATGTTCTTATAAAACCATGCTCCCTTTTCCTCTCTACATTCTAGCTGTGTGGCGAGGCTGTGGTTTTCTGGGTGTGATATGCACATTTCACGTATGTTCTTATAAAACCAAGCTCCCTTTTCGTCTCTACATTCTAGCTGTGTGGCGAGGCTGTGTTTTCTGGGTGTGGCGTTTTCTGATATACATGTAGTACTGTGAACGTTTAAGGTTACAAACTAAACGCACGATACACGATATACGGACGCACGATACACGATAGACGGACGCACGATACGCGATAGACGGACGCTTTATACACGGTAGACGCACGATACACGATACTGCCGATTTATATTATTTGTGTACGAGATTTCTACAAATTTGAAAATCCTATCAAAATATAAGATGAATGGTTGAAATTAAATCACATAAATTTGCATGAATTTGTTTCGTGATAAAATTAAAAAAGCTTGATGCACGATACACGATATACGGACGCACGATGCACGTTAGACGGACGCACAATACACGTTAGACGGACGCACGATACACGATAGACGGACGCACGATAGACGCAAATTTTGTAACATTGAACGTTCACAGTACTGTATTTCACTTATTGAACTTATAAAACCATGCTCTCTTTTCCTCTTTGCATTCTGGCTGCGTGGGGAGGCAGTGTTTTCTGGACATGTCGTTTTCTGATAAGCATATTTAACTTATTTTCTTAGAAAACCATGCTCCTTTTTCCTATCTACATTCTGGCTACGTGGATAGGCTGTGTCTTTCTGGGTGTGGCGGTTCCTGATATGCATATTTTTTTACTAAAAGAATGTATCAGTAACTGGATAAAGCAAATTCATCATACTAGGGTAAATCCCCATTAACTGGTCGAAAGGTGTTTAAACGTGCTACTGAAATAGGTATTTTTAAAGATAAATGACTGGATGATCGGCTTCCTAGAATGTTGAAAAATACGAATGACCTGTTTCGCGTAATTAGTAATATTGGTTTAATTTTCCTGATCACGTACATGTATCAGGAAGCTACCATTAAGCCTGATCAATTATGAGGAAGAAAATATTAAGTATATCCCAATACGACAAGTAAAAAATAAAAGTGATGTAATATGCTTACACAGTCAACTTACAAGTAAATAAACTTAAAGTTGTGACATGTCACCGATGCAGTACAATTCACTAACTACGAATTCTAAAATTTACAGATTAGCCCAAAATTTCAACGCAATTCGCTCTTGTTCAGAAATTTATAAGAATACATAGAAGTACAATAAATAATAGCCACCTTTGAGACATTGCAGTATCTAACCCTAAACTGAGATTAGGAAGCTGAAATAATGACATTTTGAACGTCACAAGGTCGTGACTGATTGTCTCATCTCCAAATGTTTCAACATAATATCTATAACGACACGTGATACAAGTATTGTAGAAAA
This sequence comes from Corbicula japonica, assembly GCA_038501625.1. NCBI lineage: Eukaryota > Metazoa > Mollusca > Bivalvia > Venerida > Cyrenidae > Corbicula > Corbicula japonica. The sequence goes on from JAZAYU010000023.1 coordinate 7,234,133, forward strand.
CAAATGATCTTAGTGAAGAAACTTAAGTCCTTTACACAGCTTCACATCCGTGAGAATAATTATCTTAATTTATCATTTACCTTTAATATACTCATAACGTTTAGAAACGGAAATTGTATTTTCTGAAATCTACCTAAAAGAATATTCCATATTCATTGAATAACAAAAATGTTCAGGCTGTGACGTTTTAGCAGTTTTAAAAACCACAAATATATTTTCAACGTTTCTGGGATATAAACCCACTTATTCAAGGAGCTTTTACATGGATTTAGTAATGTTGAAACCCGCTGTTAGGGTTACCATGTAAATATCCATGTAAAAATTCCTTGAAGGATGGTTATCCCCCCTAAAACGTTGGAAATATATTTGTGGTTATGAAGCTGTTATGGAATTGCGTTTCTTTTGAACTATGCGATGTGTAAAGTTTAATTATCTATGAATATGTACAGCTTCTATAAGCTAGTATATTAACCTCAACTAGCTTGAATCAAACGTTTTGTTTTATTTTCAGACAGGAAAAATGACAGTGGAGTATATTCTACCGGTGAGTTATCCTTATATGAAACTTATTAAAGACAACTGCGATTGTTTCCGTTTTCACAGGTTTATGAATTGTACATGTTCACCGCTTGCATGACACAATCTAAATTGACAAAATACGTTATTGACTAGAGTTGATTCAAAAGTATTATTTATTTAGAAAGAAAGTGTTTTCCTTGACAATAGATTACGCAACTGACATTTTCTTAGAACAAAACAAACCATAAAATGATGTAAAACAAGCAAACAGTGCTCATGTGAATTTCATAATGTGAAACGGTAAAATCCACAATCGTCTTTAACAAATATTTAAATTCTGAGCTTACAACAGTCATATTAGATTTTTTTTGAGATTCTTATTTGAAAATGATATGTTCACCTTTTTAAAGTGTTTTGGTGTCTCAATTTCATTTTGTTACCTAATATTCATGTCAAAATTACTTTTATGTCAAAAATGACAATGAAATTTTGCTACTTTTTATTAATTATAACTATTAATTTATATGTATCTTTTTTTTAGATTCGGCATTTCTAAGAGAAACAGTAAGTTCCTTTTCATATTTTGACCAAACTTTTAAATGCTTTTTGCATTCGCTTTAGGCCTGTTTCTGTTGATTTGAAGTATGAACTTGATCATCTGCCCACTCAAATGATTTAAAATATCCAGATTTTTTACATATATAAAATGAATAACTTACACAGTGTTAGTATATATAGCTTGGTGGTTAACCTGTCTGAGTCTGGGGAATTCGCGAGCTCTTTCCTCCATTACTCCAACTATAATTTACGAACAATTTGGCAATCAATCTCTCTTAATATGGCTATTTTGTAGTTGAATTCCCAGAGGAAGACTATGGTATTTTATTGATATTTATTTAAACCATGAGTTCTTTAAATTGATAGATGAGAGTAGTGTGCTTCTTTGTTTATTTTCCAACTTCCGATTGTATATTAATTTTGAAACTGGTAATTAGGGGTGCAACTGTTCGGAAATTTAATTCCAAGTCATTTGCTTACCCTTGGCAATGTAGTTTGCAAATTACACTGATTTTTATGGATTTCGTTCATTTTTTTTCTAAACATCGAATTTTTAAGACCAGTGTTGTTTTTTTTTCAACATTTAACTATTGCGTTGCTAAAGAATATTTACATTGTACTAAATTAACTGCTGTTTTATTAGCCAAACTAATTATAGGTTACATCACCAATCGTTGTTTAAATGTATATGTAAATGTTGAAATAAAAACGTGTTTATTTCTCTTTCCGGTCACAATCAATGTTTCGATTACCCAATGCCTTTTTGTGGTTATATATGCATGAATATGTTATAAAATTTAAATTGTTGGATTTGCAATTTTGGATTTATGTCAGGGTAGGGACCATACAAACAAGTGTTTAGTGATCAAAACTTATTCTTACACTTAAAACGTTTGGTCCTAATTCTCATTGTTCAAATAATCTACGAAAACGAAGTTTATTTGGAGTTTTAAGAATGCTGACGAGAGAATATACAAAAATACCATTATTATCAGAAAGACAGGATCATTGACACGACTAAAATGTTTGTTTAAATAAAGCAACTAATGTCAATCACACAAAGACCATTATAAAAAATGTTAAATGCGCTTCATACATTTTAAAATATTGTCAATGCTATCAATTGATCTTTTATTTACAATAATTTTACAAGCGTCAAGTTACATAAATATAATATTCCCTTTTATTGAAAAAATGCTGAGTGCAGACAAAAAGAAACAACAACTCGAAATAGCGGTGCTCATAAATTCCGTGTTCAATCGAACCGCGATGAATACCCGTACCATTTTGTTTTCACGGACAACACGTGAAATTATTAAAAGGCACTTATTTCAATAATATACACATATATCATTTGATTAAAGTTTAAAACAAAATGATGAAAAAAAGGCGATGGGACTTCGAGCACAGCAATTTTAAGATTGTGATGAAAGATGTCAGAGATTGGCTCGTTGTCATACAATTTTGTGAAGTGTTCATGTGTAGTTATCAATTACAATTACTTTTAATTACATCCCTTGATGGTAATATTCTTATTTCAAAATATAAAGAACGTTTATCATTGTGGGTGGCAGTCAGTAATAAAAAAAAAATATATGCATATCAGGAATCGCCACACTCACAAAATACAGTCTCCTCACGCAGCGCAAAAGGAGAGAGAGAGAGAGAGAGAGAGAGAGAGAGAGAGAGAGAGAGAGAGAGAGAGAGAGCATGTTTGTTATACATGTAAGTATGATGTCAATTCAAATGGGACGCCACAAACAATTAACGAAAAAGAGAACCTTTAGGGATACCGCATTGGAACGGTCAGTCGCAAAACAAATTGCCAGTGGGGATTTAAACCAGGTTCTAGGGTGCACTAACCTCACACTTGGCCCAACAGGTTCTCGTATCACAAAGCAAGTACAAGTTGTCTTGGTGAAATAACTCTAATACTTGAAAACTATTATTTTTCGGGGGTAGGGGGGGGATACGGTTGGTATGTACTGTATCTGTCGCTTGTATATTTTTCAGGATCCAACAGAACATGACGAGAATAAAGGTAACATAACTACAAGTTTTTATTCCGTTATTTTAATAATGATTTGATTAATTTACCTAAGAATATAAAGTTTAACATTATGTATGCATAACTTTATATCGGGGGGGGGGGGGGCGGGGTTCAAAATTCGCACCAAAATATAGATGACATTTTTGCGCGGGCATTATTCGCGCACTTGTATAATTCTCATAAGACAAGAAAATACATTTTTATTATTTCGCTTGACTAAGTGTTTGATTTTACGCAATTTCATTGGCACGAAAATAAACCACAGTGAGATATTATGATGCTAAAGTGTAATCAAATGCTTATTGTTAGACAATTATACCTATATCTCATTAAATTTTTAATCAAATTTCGAGCATATACACCTAATCATTTTAAATCCGCTTGATGTTGAGTTATGAACGGTTCAGTGATTGAAAATCAAAATTTACTGTTCGGCATTCATTTGAAATAAATATCTTAAGTTATTAATTGCATAAATAAAAACCCTCTTTAATGAATTTAAATACATAAGATTTCAATTATAAATTTGCTTGAAACACCTCAATACTTTAAAGTCTAATATCATTTAGTTTTATGCACTTTATAATTAATATATTTTAATTAATGTATTGTAATTTATACAAATCGAAAATCGTATTTAGTGACACATACACCTTCTATTACGTGACTTTAACTTAACTATAAACGGTGTGGGGATTTACACAACTGTTAAAGCAATTTACTTCCGTGTCTTGTTTTGATCATGCCAATGTAAGAAAACTAAAATATTTCTTATGTCGAGGAAATGGTGGTTACCGATTCATCATTGACAATATGTCTTCTTTTACAACAACTTCGCCATTATAAATACATGTATGCAGATGCAGTGGCTACTTTTAATACCACGTTCTTGAAGCATTGTCGTATGGTATCGGAGTTAGTGGCCATCTACTCGCACAGTCATCGTGCAAGTTAATTGAAAAAAAAAAGGAAAATTATCAAATTGAACATGACGTTTGATGAAACTTTGCAATAATGTAAAAAAGTAATATATGCAAATCATGAATCGCCACACTCACAAAACACAAGAGAGAGTGGATGCATCTCTGTAAATGGATGCACTTGATTTTGAATAACAGTAAAACTAGACCTACAAATTCCTAAAATTATATTTACGTATTCACAAAAACTAAACAACATAAATCTTTACTGTAAATACCCACATAAGTAATATAATACTGACAACAATACATGTATCTTATTGTTGGCATCCTTCTGTCTCTACACAATGTTCCCAGGAGTCTGCACCTGAATGTTTACTTAGTTTTGTGGCTGCCGCGCCGGTTGTGATTAAATTGGCCGATTCTCACACCCGTCAACCGGCAGAGCCAGGAGCGGACGGCACATCCAGGCGCAGACACGGTAAGTTTTTTCATACTTGACAGCGGTGTAAGTAATAAAATTTTCGCTAGTTTTGATTAAATCTTGGAAAGAAATATCGGCTGATTTTAAAAGCCAAATGAATTCTGCACATATTCGTTGAATTCTCAAGTGGTAGAAGGGATAATAAACATTTTATCGCGATTTAAATAGGGAAGTTTGTGATGAAATCTTGAAGTTTTGCGTTTTATATTATTTTTTACTATTGAGAATGTAGAATAGTGTCAAAACAATACATCAAACGATTTTCCGTACTCGATTATATCTGCTCCTGGTCCCCGCCAATAAATTCGCTTTCTGCTCCATGGACCCGCCCATTTCTATACCCCAGATCTATTCACCAAGTCTTCGCGAACTTGTTAAAAGTCTGTGCTAATATTTAACATATTGCCAGGGGAATTATTAAATTTTCCAATAGTGCTTACAGATTTATGTAGATGTTCAGATATACGGAGCATTTTGCTATAAAACGCAGAACTTCAAGATTTCATCACAAACTTCCGTATTTAAATCGCGATTAAATGTTTATTATCCCTTCAACAACTTTAGAAATCAACGGATATGTACAGAATTCATTTGGCTGTTAAAATCAGCCGATATTTCTTCACAAGAGTTAATCAAAGCTAGCGAAAATGATAATTACTTACACCGCTGTCAAGTATGAAAAAACTTACCGTGTCTACGCCTGGATGTGCCGTCCGCTCCTGGCTCTGCCGATTGACGGGTGTGATACTTGAGCTGCATCTCCAAGTATGGCCAATGATGGGTACCATTGTGGTAGCAGTGATTGGCTGGGTCCTTTGCTGTTTGCGGCTCTTCCTTTTTTGCGCCGGATCCCTCTCTTCTAGTAAGTATGCTTGACGCTGGTTTTGACAGTTGCACGACGGTTAGAGTGGTGGGAAGATGCAGTTTTAAATAAGTTGCACTTCAAATCTCTCTTGCAGGCATCCTTGTAGCGCATGGTGGGTCGACCGGTTGGCCAAACCGACCATAATATCTTAACAACATGAGATATTTGTAAAAAAATTAGACTTTAAGTTCCTGATCACTTTTCTTGTCGCGTAAATGGATGACAAACGTTGACTTCTCTCAACATTTTTAAATTGTTTTCAGAATCATTATAATACTGATTAGGGCATTAAAACTAATGTTTTGTGTTGTTTAATTTTTGTGAATGTTTGTAAAACGAATTTTAGAGAATTTTTAGGTCTAGCTATTTCTTTTTTTACCGATGACATGTGCAGTGAGGATTGAAGACGGCCTTTTAGTGGCTCAATCTACTACTGATAGATGTATCACCTTCAATCGTCCAAAATATTTTGCACAGAGATGCATCCCCCCCCTCCCGTCTCCTTTTTAAAGTACCTAAAACATCTGATAGTCTCCTATCCGATTTTCTTGATTGTGAAACGAATTTGTGTAATCTTTCTTTATCTCTATGCTTTCGTTTTAGAAACAAGTGAGCAACCAGATACTCGAACATTTTCCGACGTGGTAAGTTTGATTCTTTGGGGCGCGTCACGGGAAAAGGTACCTTCGGACAGTTGACGTCAATTATTGAAATGACGTCATTAAGTTAAGCAGACGACACAACTTATTATGCATTTCGCGGTAAAAAAAAAGTCATTTTCTTGTCAAAATGAGTAACAAAATAACCTTTTAGTTATAAGATATTGATTTATATTTTAAATTCTTTCTTAATTTAGTAAAAACAAAAATATCACGAAAAATGACCGAAGGTACCTTTTCCCATGACGTGCCCCCTTTTTGGTTATTAGATATTGAGAATTTTGAGCAAATAAAGTCTTGACAGCTTGTTATTTTTAAATGACTGCATTAAATAATTGAAGGGAAAACAAAACATTTATCGTTAGTAGCCGATGTTAGATGATGCAATTCACTATAACCATAAACTTTACATGTATTTTAACCATGTTAACCCGATATATGTGATTTAACGAAAAATTCTTAATGCATCAATGTTTGATGTAGATATTGGAAAGGCAGTGTTTTAATTGGTCAGGTGCCTGTAGAAGTAAGCGGATTTTCGTATTATGAATCGCCTCGCATATGATTGCACAACATGACAGTATGTGTATTTTTGTGTTTAAAGAATATTATGTACGAGTTTGAAAGCTTCCACGTAAAAAAGAAGCTCCAATTTTACCAGTACTTCGCCAGTACAAAAACTACTCCCATTTTCTCTTGGACTTTTTCGCGGTAGGTCTTTTTTTCAACGCCGTAATTTACTTTAAAAGTTTAGTCTTTTAGTCCGATTTTTGTTCTTATACCTTGTTCCGGTGATACCACGATAGCGATATAGCGTAGCTGTGCTGCATTTTAAATTTGAACATAGGTAACGTGCAAAATGGTCGATAAAATGATACGGTTATTCGGATAGATGACACTGCTGTCACATTCAAAAATTTGATTTGATACTGACATATCTTTACTTACTGTTTTAACTAATATATAATAGCCCCAGTTTTGATGTATTATTACACAATGCTCTAAACTGATGACAGAGCAGATCAAGTTACAAAAATACATGTTTTTTTTTTTTAAATATTGCGAACTTGTTTATCGCGGTATATTGCAGAACAATTTTAATAATGCTAATTTCAGTCGTAATATTTTTCCGAGAAAGTCTGAAGTGCACTATAACAATTCATTATTTACTATTATATTCACAATAGTTTAAACCACAATATTATTGTTATATTTTAACGACTTTCTTCATATTTTTTAGACAATCATGCAATTTATTTGTCGGGAAATATGTTTGAACAAGACCATTACAATATGTTTTTGTTTAATTTAAGGCATGCAACCTAGTTACAAGTCCTACAGACGAGCGTCAAGAACAGCAAACCCCCAGGGTAAGAGAGTTGTGAAAATAAAAACATTTTCAAATAAACAATTCATTTCCTAGTAAGTGAATAAGGATTTGACATTATTTATGTAGATTTACGTTAATCAGGCTTAAAAAATCAATCACTTTTGTCATAAATGATTTTGTTCAACCGATTCGAAATGTAATTCACCAGGTAATTAAATATTTCCTTATTTAAAATAACAATATCAAACAGCAGTTTAACGACAATTTGCTTTCATTTAATGTTTTGGAAACACATACATATTTTGGAAACTTCTAAAAACTCATAATCACATCGAATCAATATGATATTCATTTTTCACTCACCTTTGACAAACATTTTTCACATATTTACGCGACTACGAAATTCAAGGTCAAATACAGTTTTACAAATATCTTATATTGTACACATTTGTTAGTCAATAGGAAAATATTGTTGTCAATATCACTATCCTATTGATGGCATTTATTTTATAATAAATTATGTTGTTTGTTGTTTAGATTTTGTGTTTGGGTGTTAAAATATTTTTTAAATGAAGTCATTTATATAACGTCGAAAATCGATACCGTGACGTCACTCATGTAAACACTGAACGGCATTTTTCCCTAGGGAATGAAAGGGACTAAATAATTATATGAATGTTATTGCAGTTGCCAGTCAGCCATGATGAACAGGAAGCCGACTCCTCGGAGGCTTGAAGAAGGTTAACGGTACCTGAAGGAAGCTGAAACCAGAGCCCAAGATCATTAAAATAAGTTTGGAGGCCAGTCTCATATCTCAGGCATCTAATTGGCTGAAATTGCGACTGGTCAAATGCTCGAGTTTTGAGACTGGTCTCCAGATTAGTTTTATGATCTTGGGCACAATATTGCAAACCCTAAGTTTGCAATTTATTAATTGCGCCAGTTATGCAAATGTTCATAGAGTACAAATATGTAGACATAACGGAACGTTGATTCGTTATAAACATGCAAAGTTCTGCGAGTATACAGTTATGTAAATGTTCATTGAGTACAAATGTATAGACAGAGAGAAATTATGATTTAGTTGATGCAGCTGCGAGTATATTCAACACGCATTAAGATATGACTTATGTACATGTATATAAAAGTGTTGAACGTGTTCAAGTGATGAAACATGTTTGTTAAAATGAAGGAACAGGAGGCGAATTTAAAACCAGCTGTTTCTTTATTCAAGGGTGTGTTTATGGTATTGATAAGTGGTAAAGCGAAATAAAGGGTAGATTTTTGTCTTTTCAAAGGGTTTTCAAGAAATGTAAAAAATAGCCTGTTGGGAAAGTTATATAGTATTAGAAAAAGTAAACATTATGTATTGAAGTAACTTTATGTATCGAAGTAACTTTACAACACTGAGCCAGACTGTGTCCTGTTCTGCAATATCTTAAGGCGAAAGAGGTGCTATGTAAGTTTATGTACATTAATTTGTTTTCAATATTATGTTATGCAACATATTGCTACAAAGTTATAAGTTTTATCATCTATCGTTAAAAATGTTAAAAAATGCCAGAACATTCAGATAAATTTTTTCATTGCATACATGTAAATTATATTCAAGGCATTAACATTTAGGCATTGGCTTTCGCGGCTGATTATTATATTGCAGCTGATTCACCTAAAGAACTTGTACTTGTTTGTTCTAATTAAAACATGTTGGGTTGAAGTGTGGGGTTTGCGCACCATAGAACCTGGTTAAAAGCTCCAGTGGCAAATCGCAAATAGTTTTGCCACTGACCCGTCGGGTTCAATTTTTCTTTGACTGTGATGGCCCATTTGAAATTTATTTTATACTTATTAAAAACCCCATGATCTCCACTCTTCTCTTTATTTTGGCTGTGTAAGAAGGCGTTGTATTCTGAGTCTGGCTATTCCTGATATACATGTTTATTTTTTAAAAATAAACACATCATAAACTGTGGCAAAATGTATTTAAAAAATCTAATAAAGTATTAATACTGTACTTAACTTCCCTAATCATTTGTATATTTCATATTTCACCTTTTTTAATACACGAACTTTTCATTTCACATGGCTTGTTTGAGGAAATGACATGCCTCCCATGACCATAATTTTAATGTATTTGCTCGTTTGAACTTTGCTCATTTCTCAATTAAGAAATGTTACTACTTTTATGGTACAAATTACACTATGTTTCTGTTTGTGAAAATATATAAAATTTAGTTGTTTAATATTAAAACTAAGCTTAAAGTTGCAATTGCAAATATATATGTTAGACAAAACGGGGATAATTAATTTTATTGAAGGATAGTAATACGTTGAGAAAAGTTGAAAACTTGAAGCAGAACTACCCATTCATTTCAAAGTTTTTGAAATTTAAAAATACAAATTCTCGAAACAACTTATATATTACAATGTACCCTTACCCAAATTGTAATTGCTAACTTGTTGCCTTAGCACTTTGTCTTAATCAATTTGTCAATAACAGTCGCAGATTCCACCTTTAAACTTTTTATATCTGGCTTGTAAACAGTGGCCTGAGTTACAAATGTATCCTTAATTTTGCTTTAAATGCATTTATCCAAGTAAAAGTCAAGGAACAAGAAAATAACTCTTACTTACTTGTTCTGTTGTAAAATGTATAATTTTTTGAAGAAAAACATATTTTTATCAGAAACATTTTCTTATAACACATTTGTTATAAAGTTTCCATTTTTATAAGTAGCTCCCTTGCGATTTATGACGGTTCTAACTTTTAGCATACGATGTAAGTTAATGGTCTTGAATTGATTACGACAACAAACAACAAAGATAAAAAAGACATTTCATTATTTCAAACTCTAACTAGGATTAGGGAAGAAACGAAAATAACAAACAGTGTAACCAAAAACGATTGATGACAATTAGAACTTCGGGTATATGCTGTTGTTTTGATTACGAAACCCTTGTTTAACTGCTAGAAATTACTTGTTGATGATGTTGACTTATGTTAAAATGTTATTAAATCTATTGTTTAATATGTTAGTTATTGCTCTTTGTAAATATTTATCCCATAAATTAATTTGTCTTTGAATTGTTTGTTATGTTATGTTTAACTCCTGTGCCCAAGGTTATAAAACTGACCATGGAAACCAGTCTCAAATCTCAAGCATCTGATTGGCTGAAATGGCGACCAGTCAGTTTTATAACCTTCAGTCCTGACACCAGGTGTCTTTACATTTTGTGGAAATACATGTACATAACATAAAATAAGTACCCTTAACAAGAAACATGTAAATATGTCTTCCATATTGAGTTTCTTTCATGTAACTAGATGTATTGTACATATATGTTCATTCTATGTTTAGTGATTTGAGTTCTTTGTATGCATATTCGTAGATGTAAATCGTATGCTGCCGACTTAGGTTAATTCGAAACATGTACATTTTGTTTTATTTTCAATGGTTTGAACCGGGCGTGTTCACATACATCCTTTGATACGCAATGGTTTCTTTCGCTACAACGTCTTTAAAGTGATTGAAAATTATTACTTAGTTTTAAAATTGCATTGGTTGGAATTAAACGGGCCGAAGATTAAACACGTCACAATTTCAGCCAATCAGATGCTTGAGATTTGAGATGGGTCTCCATTCTCCGATTTATAATCTTCGGCCAATGAGTTCATTCATGTTTTCTGCATCAAAAGTGTAATTTTAGCGTAGTGTTTTATTGTGTTTTTGTTTGTTCGAAAGAAAACATACATGTACATACATCCTGGAAAAAAATTTAAGTAAACCTTATAATGGCATTGTTCATATGTGGTACTTGTTTTAGCCTGTATGTTGCATATACTTTGTTTGATGTTACTTTTAAAATGCAGGTTAGACTGTGATACATTTGCAGGTTGATCTTCATTGACTGTAATATAAATATTATGTAATAATGCATGCTGTTCATAAAAAATAATTTGAACATAAATCATTCCGTTTGTATTTTATTATTGGTCAATTCCAATTCATACGGAAAATTAAAACAGATAAGTAAAATAAACTCCCAATAAAATCGAATACTATAACTTGTAACATACAGTATTCGAACTTAGTAATTCCACGATCACAGTTAAATTTAATTCGTTTAATATGCATATCACGAATAGCCAATTTCTACAAACACAGCCTCACCCCTAACACATACAACAGCCAAATAAAAGAGAAAATACAGCGTAAGCTTAGAATTTTATCAATATCAAAGAGACCATAAACAACAAAACTAAACCCCTTAGAGATCAATGCCTTAGGACGTGAATGGCATAGCAAAATGCCACCAGGGTGTTCAGCAGGTTCTCCTATGGACTAACATCACACTCCCCACCACCTCAGTTTGTCACAAGAACAATTAAATACAAGTTGCATTCAATTTGGTAACTTAACATCAACGCACCAACTACCCAAAAATTTTGCGTGCAATAGCATAAGCAGTACAAAAAAAGAAATAGTGAAGAGATTAATCAAAGCATTACAAAGCAAAAAGTACTAAAGGTACTCTCATTCTATCTTTGAAAATATCCACCATCGTATGACGGAGCAAGAACAATCCCACGTATTTCATTACGAACGGTGACGTAAATGGCAGCTACCTACAAACTAACAATATGCAAGGTTTCTATGCAAAGGTGGAAGGAAGTTCACCAGAGGGGTGAGGGGAGGGTACCAACATATGATCCTTTCCCCGGTGTTTCGGCATTTCGATCATCCTAGTAATATTTTAGTATTCAATCCTGTGTTAAAATGACTTCATTGGTATGGAGTAGTCTAAAACGAGGGCAATTATGTTAATATATTAAATAATGTTGTAATGTTTTGAACAAGATAATGATATTTCAAGTATTCTATCAGGTGCCAACAACCTGACTTCATTGGTGTGGGGCAGTGTAAAGTGAGTATAATTGTTTGCTATAACATTAAAGTTGAGATATTTGATCAAGCTAGAGATACTCAAGTATTCAATCAATTATCAACAAACTAACTTCAATGTTGATTATGGAACAGACTTGTTATAGTTTCACTTCTCTGCTGTTTACTGGTTACAAAATAATATCTTGCAAAATTTCAGTTTAGCCATCAAGAAAATTTACGAAGAGTAAAAAAATTAACTGACATTTTGGTTCATTCAAAGACATTGGACAATTACTTAATAACGTTTTTAATCAAGGGGAGTAAACTGTCGTCTATTTTAATCATCCATTGTTATCTTGAATACAAGATTGTCTTCCTCTATTGTGTACTGTATTTTATCGGTATTACGTACGCTCTAAATTAATACCTGATCGAAAAACAACCAATTTAATTGTAATACCTTTTGATCTTGCACCATTTGGTTCCATAACATAAGTGACAATATCATTAAACTCCTAATTATCTCCAGCTTCGTTGTCTTCATTTAATCACCAGTATTTTTCACATTGGGTGAAAAAAAATCTAAAATTTGTTTTGCTTAGTAATAGACGATAAATTACTTTTAAAGCAAACGAATACAAAAATATGAAAATATCACATGTTGTAACCAGGTCTGAGATTTTCCTGTTTTAGGGGCGAAAGGGAAGATGATTTCTATACAAGTTCTTTTCTGACTGAAAGATGCTATAAACTTTAATATTTTGCTTAAAATAAAAATGGTATTACGTACGCTCTAAATTAATACCTGATCGAAAAACAACCAATTTAATTGTAATACCGTTTGATCTTGCACCATTTGGTTCCATAACATAAGTGACAATATCATTAAACTCCTAATTATCTCCAGCTTCGTTGTCTTCATTTCATCACCAGTATTTTTCACATTGGGTGAAAAAAAATCTAAAATTTGTTTTGCTTAGTAATAGACGATAAATAACTTTTAAAGCAAACGAATACAAAAATATGAAAATATCACATGTTGTAACCAGGTCTGAGATTTTCCTATTTTAGGGGCGAAAGGGAAGATGATTTCTATACAAGTTCTTTTCTGACTGAAAGATGTTATGAACTTTAATATTTTGCTTAAAATAAAAATGGAGGGGTAACTTTTAGAGAGACAAAAATATATTTTAAATTGAACGGCCACTATTGTTCGAATGTTTGGTTATATTATAGGTGGGACTATTCTTATTGTTTCCCAGTCGGTTAAAGTCCATGTCTGGAGTGACTAGAATACGCTCGGGGAATGGATGCTAGCAAAATAAAGGGTTGTCATGTCGTGGTTTGACTGCTGTCACGGAATGCACATTGAATGGATCTTTGTCGATGAACAATTTCGAAACATCACTGAAACAAAATTGCAAATGGGCTAGACCTTACAATTTAAGTCTATGGGACATGTTTTAGTAGTCTCTGACCTTGATTATAAGTATCTTGCATGAGTGTGAGGTGTTGATGGAAAAATCTGTCACCGAGGGGGAACTGTTTTGCGGGAACGAGGCTCTGCCGAGTTCCCGCCAAAACAGTTCACCCGAGGTGACAGATTTTTCTATCTTTACCGAATTTCTCATGCAAGATACTTTTTCTTGTATATCGTTACTGCTCATAGCATTTGTGTATATGTAAAAAAATAATTTTGTTTCCTTATACTGAAAAATTGACGTTAACGCAAACCATATTTTGTAAATGACGTCACTAACTTGAATATATTACGTCAGATACCTGATGACCTGACATCACTCATGTAGCACGCGAACGGTATCTTTTCCCTAGGGAAAAGATAAGATTTTCTTTCCCCGGTAAATCACGCGGAAATACTTATCCGGTATGCAAGAAAAGTCTGTTGATGGACAGTGACGGGAATGTACAATGTCATGACATGTAGCAGTAATAGTCGGTTAACTTGGGTCAATAAATCAGATTTGATTATACATTTAATGTAGGAGAATTCGATATTTACTATACTAGACTAGCACATCTATTTTACACTATGTTGTCTAACTACAAAACACGAGACAAGTTCTAGGCTCAAGAATCAATTTAAGAGTTTTGCCAGAAAGAATCAAACATTCAGAGTTTTTATGATTGAAGAGGTTATGTTTAAAAAGGGAATAGTACATGCTTATGTCTTCGCCCGGTAGCAATAATCTAAAACGTGGCCGTACACTCTCGTAAATAGATGCTATATTCCTGCTTTCTTGCTACCATTGTTGGTCTGTAAGCTTGATTACAAAATAAGAAAAACATGCAGTGTTCTTCTTAATTACATAATATCAATAAATATAATCAGATTTATTTTTTGTTAAGAAAAAAAACACTTCCTTCTTACGTGTTTCTTATGTATCTGTTAACCTGTAAAATGGTATTAACTTGTTTGTGCAATAATTAACTTTATCCAATAATTATCTCTGCACATTGACAAGCTCACATAAAATTCCAACAAAACATTATGAAATTTAAAAAATGTGATATAAGTTTGATTAATATATGCATTTTAAGTCGGGTGAGTCGATCTGATAAATCTGTGCCCAAGGTTATAAAACTGAGCATGAAAACCAGTCTCGAATCTCAAGCGTCTGATTGGCTGAAATGGCGACTGGTCGCAATTTCAGCCAATCAGATGCTTGAGATTTGAGACTGGTTTTCAAACTCAGTTTTATAACCTTCAGCCCAGATATTAAAATGTATCCCCGATCCTAAAGAACAAATTAAATACATGTTTGATCGTATCCACACTATTTAACGAAAATAAAACGAGTTTAAATAAATACGTTGAACTACTTTATGATACATATTTTATAAATTCCATCAGCAGCAAAGAGTGTGATTTTGACCTTCATTGTAACAGTTAAACAATTCACAGTGAAAGCGAATATGTAATAAGTGATATAGAATAAAGAAGCAGATAGGACCATTTAACATTCACCGAATTGAGTTTAAATACTGGGTCCACTGTCATATTGCTATCACAAGACTACCTCGGATATCAACAATTATCTCTTCTTGTTGATAAAAATGTCATATGAATGTTGAGTATATTAGGCTACGATCGGGTCAGTTTGTGATCGGACACACGGACAAACGGATCAAGTAACAAGGTACGACATATTATATACTCAACAAAAATAGAAACCTGACACTTTATATTTGGTGTATTTTCCTGGAATCAGATTTAAAGCTAATTAAATTGTGGTATGTAATAAAAATTGTGCATGTTTTGAACTTAATTATGCATTTTGATATTTTTGGTGCATGAAACAAGTGATTCAGTGGTTATTTTCTTTTGGATGGTGCAAAAATATATAGATTTTGAATATGCACCTCGTACTTATTCAAAGTTACAGTGTCAGGTTTCTTTTTTTGTTGAGTATATATTGTTCGAGTTGTTTGCTTTCAAAGTTCCCTTTTGTCTATTTTTAATGGGCACAAAGCTGTGCTGCAATTTGAATGTATATTAAATTTTGATTCCTTGAGGTTGCCTTCGATTATACATAAAATCAAGAGTTTGTCGCAAAACAGATCTAACTCATATAAAATCATGAAAGAGATAGTCTACCTTTGCAACAAGCGATGGAAATGTAACAAATTCGTCGTTGTTACAATTTTTTAATCTAAAAAAAATTGCAAGAACCTATAATCTCTAAATTCGTCTATTTATATTACTATTAACTATGTTATCCATGAACATGTATATGTGAAGAAATGACGAAATGGAGTTTATTCACTTTGTAAAAAGTGTAGACCAATTAAATTGCGAACTTCCATTGGCCGGACAAGTCTTTAAATTGTTTACTAGATTAAGTAAGAAAACTTCTCTGATTAAATGGCGAATAGAGTAGAGACCGATCAGAAAGCATGGATCTTGGTCGTCACAAGTCTTTAAATTGTTTACTAGATTAAGTAAGAAAACTTCTCTGATTAAATGGCGAATAGAGTAGAGACCGATCAGAAAGCATGGATCTTGGTCGTCACAAGTCTTTAAATTGTTTACTAGATTAAGTAAGAAAACTTCTCTGATTAAATGGCGATTAGAGTAGAGACCGGTCAGAAAGCATGGATCTTGGTCGTCACAAGTCTTTAAATTGTTTACTAGATTAAGTAAGAAAACTTCTCTGATTAAATGGCGATTAGAGTAGAGACCGATCAGAAAGCATGGATCTTGGTCGTCACAAGTCTTTAAATTGTTTACTAGATTAAGTAAGAAAACTTCTCTGATTAAATGGCGATTAGAGTAGAGACCGATCAGAAAGCATGGATCTTGGTCGTCACAAGTCGACTAGGTCTTATTTTGTCATGGCGCTTTACCAATACCATTTGAGAATTAGTTATTTCATATGATTCTATTTCGAAGGTTTAAATCCCATTCGTGACTTGCTCTGAAGTGACCTAGTGATATCTCGTTGAAAAAATGATTAACGATCATAGCTTAATATACATGCTAAAGGAATTTACGTTTACAGATGTTCAGACTGGGACTTGTGTTTGCCTTGGCGGCTGTAGCTCTTGGAGCACAGATTGTGACCTTCAACCCTGACCTTGATACAGAATGGTCAGAGTACATCAAGCTTCACAACAAAAATTACCAGTATGGAGAGGAGCTCACCAGGTATTTTATAGAACTATTTAATTTAAGGGACGCCACGGGAAAAGGTACCTTCGGGCAGTTGACGTCAATCCTTGAAACGACGTCATAAAGTAAAGCAGAAGACATTAATTTTTATGCAATTCGCGGTAAAAATACCATTTTATTGGCAAAATGTGTAACAAAAGCACTGTTTTTTTATGAGAAAATAAAAGAAATTTGAAAGTTCTTTCTAAATAAAGTAACAACAAAAATGACACAAAAAATGACCGAAGGTACCTTTTCCCGTGGCGTGCCTCATTTATATAGTACGAAGAAGACCTAAGTCACCTTACCAGGTAATTAAATGGACCTATCAGTACGGAATGAATTCACTTGGTTATTTCAGGTGTTAACCGTAAGGAAGTCAAATAGATAAAGCTTTATCAGTACGGAGAAAACCTCAACAGCTAATCAATTTATCAAACTAACATTCCAACATAAATTTCAAATGTCTGAGCACATGCAGCCTGTCTCTTCCTCCAAAATCATTTCAGCATATTTAATCAAATACACTACTAGTAAAGTTACTACACATTGTTAAGTATCGTATTGTTGAATTGTATTGGGTAGATGACAAAAATGTTTCTGGGATGCTAGGTAACACGCCTTATTAAGCAATATATGTAGAGTCAAACGCTGTCAATGATTACCATTAAAATCTTCCACACCTCCAAGTGAATACTCTTTTTTAGTTTTTTTTCCCACATAGTAACATGTCATTGAGGTATAAGCAGACATAAACAACAATAGCCGTTAACACAATTAGACGATCTTTATGATTTTTTCGTGTGATTTTGTTCAGACGTGCAATCTGGGAGAAGAATCTTGCCTACATCAGAAGTCACAATTTAGAAGCTGACCGTGGTGTACACACATTCTGGCTGGGCATGAACGCATACGGAGATATGGTAAACTATTTGAAACATTCAGATTTGTTATCAATGTTAAACTTTATACATTTGTGTCCTAAGCTTATCCGTTTATCCGTGAAATGGACTTTCATAGCCAGTTCATTCATTATTTAAAAAAAGAAAGAAATATGCAAATTAGCAAAGGCAATGTATTCATAGATAAAGGCTAGAGAGGAAAATACAGGCCCTGGGTTGTTGTGCATATTTTTATTCAATAAATTTAGTTAACTGAATAACGGACAATTTTAACTACTTGATGCACAGGTTTATCTTGGGTTGAAGGTTATAAACCTGAGTTTGGAAACCAGTCTCAAATCTCAAGCATCTGATTGGCTGAAATGGCGACCAGTCGCCATTTCAGCCAATCAGATGCTTGAGATTTGAGACTGGTTTCCATGCTCAGTTTTATAACCTTGGGCACTGGTCTACACCTGTCTGAATTGTGACAAAAGCTGCGCTTGCGTCTGTTGTTATTCTAGTATATAATAGTTACTGTTGTACTTTATTTGGGAGCCTTAGTTGTAATATCGTGTTACACTTATTTATTCTTAGTTGTATTTGATATGAATAAAAGAAATGTGAATTGAATTATTTTGAATTATTTTGAATGCTTTATTAACAGATTTGACATACCAAAGAAATAAACTGTGCTCAACACATAATTCTGCATGTTCCACAGTTGTTTAAGACATAATGTGGTAACTTGTATCGTCATTACAGTGCTTATAAAACAAAACAAATCCTAATAGCTCTATATATTTTATACATTTTTTCTCAGACAAATGAAGAATTTGTCCGTGTGATGAACGGATTCAAAATGACCAACAAGACTGCCGGAACAACTTTTATGCCACCAAGTCACGTAACCTTACCAGACTCCGTCGACTGGAGAAAGGAAGGATACGTTACTCCAGTAAAGAACCAGGTATATTTCTTAAATTTAATCTAACTTTTTTATAAATGATAAGCGAAGACAACACTAGTTCAATTTTACTAAAACGCCCTCTTCCATTATCTTAAAGGATTATTTATTGGTTCATGTTTGGGATCTGGCTATAGGAATTCATAACAAAATATTCAACTTCAAACAATATTATATCGGCATGATATGCTAAGGTGAAAGATTTACCGTCCACGCTGTTACAGACCTCTTCCCCTAAACAAGCCAGTAGGCGAACATTAATACAAATTAAAAAAAAAAACAACAAATAACAAAGATAACCGACAAAAGTGCAAACGGACGACACAGGGACGTACCTAACTACACAGTCAGGTTACTCTGGAGAGGGTATGCTTAAGTGCGGTCAGTGGCGGAACCACAATATACATGTGTATTTCAGTTACTTGGGTTTGGGGTTGGGGTAAACTGTTTTAACGTGCATACAACCTCCCTTAAATCTACCAAAACATTTACAACATATCAAACGAATTGACTCTTGTGAGCTTAGTGATAGTACGTTTGTTTGCCAGTTAGATTTAAATAATTAACATACTTCAAGTGGTATTATTGTAAACCCTTAGTGATAGCTAAAGCTAACAACAAACTAGTTGATAAATATCGTATCTAATTCGGTGATGATAAATAACTCGAGTATCTTCTAAAAGTTCGTAAACTTTTATGTACGTGTAATCATTATAGCATGATATCTTGTATTAAAATCACATCACACATTAGTCTGCCATCACATTTTGGGCATTTAATTTTACATATTATAAATAATCATGAAACAAAAAACACAATTAACTATAGTACATACATGTACAAGTTAAAAAGATTGTTATTTGAAATCCGTTTAATAAAGGTATAATTAACTGCTGACACTTTCATTATAGGGACAATGTGGATCTTGCCGCGCCTGTTAATGTAGCTATTGAAGCCAATCAATATAATAATCCTAATTATTCAGTTTATAATGCAAGTCAGCATATTAATCGTGTATTTCACCGTTGACACTTTACAGGGACAATGCGGATCTTGCTGGGCTTTCTCCACAACCGGTTCTCTAGAAGGACAGCACTTCAAAGCGACGGGAAAACTCGTTTCCCTTTCTGAGCAAAACCTAGTCGATTGCTCCAAGAAACAAGGTCTGAAATGTCACAGATTCTCAAATGTAGTGCTAACACTCTTCGTCCTTGTATTTAAATGTCATTTTGAGTTTTATGTATATGCGTCAGATAATGTTAACTAACCAAATCATAGAGTAAAAATTTTTGGACCCTAAATAATCTCTACATCACGTTCTTGTTTTAAATGATTAAACTACCTCACGTTTGATGCCTTTAAAATAAAAACTAAAGTTCTTTTTACTGTCTACAAGTATACATCGAAATATGGACATTGAACCAAGTGTGAAAAATTTATTATATATGACATATTGGCAATTATATCAGAGGCTGGCCCATATATTTAAAATAGACCGTTTCTTTTCATATAAAATATATTCAGCCTTGATGAATTTTATAAATTCATTAAATAATGTTACTTGTTTGATATTTCTTTAAAATAATTTAGAAGAATATCTCTCTGATAAAGCTTACAAATCCAAACAAATATTTTGTCTATACTTTAAACATCATTTATTTTCAGGCAACATGGGATGTCAGGGTGGATTGATGGATCAGGCTTTTACATATATTAAGCAGAACAACGGTATTGATACCGAGGACAGTTATCCATATACCGCAATGGTGAGTTTTTCAGAATTGAAATAAAGGAACATACAAACTAGCAAACAAAATTAACTATAAGTCTAAAACTGTGATTCAGAGTAAAAGTTTATTTAACGTTTTAAGTTTTGAATTGAAAAATCTGTCCCCAGGAAACATAAAGTTTGGGTATGAACTGAGGGTCCCACTAGTATAGAAATACAATCGGAAATAATATTGAACAATTAGTAATTGAATATATAATTATGGAATGCAATTAAAATTGCATACCACGTATGAATTCGTGGTTTGAAAGGCAGACTCTATCCCTCGGGCAACTAGTTTTGGTGTTATCTCTTCAATCCTCGTCAAATCCCTAAATCAGTTTCCTCGGACCAGATTTTCACATACTTGAAAGGTATTTGGGGCTCGTCACGGGAAAAGGTACCTTCGGACATTTGACGTCAATCTTTGAAATGACGTCATAAATTTGAGCAGACGACATTATTTATTATGCATTTCGCGGTAAAAATACCATTTTATTGTCAAAATGTGTAACAAAAACACATTTTAGTTATAGGAAATTGATTATAGTTGTAAAATCTTTCTAAATTTAGTAACAACTAAAATATCACTAAAAATGACCGAAGGTACCTTTTCCCGTGACGTGCCCCATTTCATGTGTACACTGTACTACGATCTTTTACATACTGTACCGCAGAGACCAATCCTTTACATGCTTTTTTTGTCGGCGGGCAGAGAATCAAACAGACGAGGATTGGGACAGAAATACGCCCACTTTGTAAAAGTTCTGATAAGCTTGAGACTTTATTAACGAACGAAATCTGAAATAAAAAAATGCACTTTCTATAGACATACTATGATGGTATATACCATTTTGATCATTTTATCCTAAGAATGAAACATCTCATTCAAATGTACGTTATATAACCGAAATTAGTTTTCTTACGTTGTTTTCAAACCAGAATTCAAACCACAAATAATGGCATGTCGGACACATTTGTGGTCTGTTTGGTTAAGAATTTCATCAATTATAAATCAGTTTTTTGCATACCTGCAAATTCTTTTTATTGTGGGCTTCATTAGTCCCATTTTAGGATGGACATGCGCTTTTAATGCAGCAAACGTCGGTGCTACAGGTACATAGGGTTTGTTGACATTATAAAAGAGCAAAACCGAAGCAGAATCTACAAACTGCCGTTGCCACAATAGGCCCCGGTTAGCTTCTAACTCTACAGCTCCGTATAAAATAATTCGATATGTATATTGTATAATTTTACGGCATTTCAGGACGGGAATTGTCAGTTCAACCCAGCTAACGTCGGTGCAACTGATACTGGCTTTGTTGATATTAAGAGCAAAAGTGAATCAGACCTCCAATCGGCTGTGGCCACAGTTGGACCTGTTAGTGTAGCAATCGATGCTTCACACTCCAGCTTTCAACTTTACAGGTTTGTTAACATTAAGGTAGAAAAAGTTGAAAATAAAACCAGCACTTCCTAGAAGTAATCCGTTGCATTTGCCCTCGTAGATTTTTATAACGTTGTATTGTGAATCCTCTCTATGAAGACCACCTAATGTCTTAATGGTGAGATGATTTTTATATAGAGGTAGAAATTTGAGGTCATTCTTAACACAACATTTGTTTCATACATTTGATGGTATTTTTCTCGTTATTTTCGGAAAGATGGAAAGATGGTCTTTACGGTGGGATGGTTTTTATTTTGAGGAAGGCGATAGTGCAAAACTTTAAAATGGAAAATTTGAATAGTAATCTTATTACTGTGGTCTTAGTTTTGAAAAACTTATGAAAGGTTTTAGTCAATCCGAATATCATGTGTTGTCATGAACTGCATTTGGGAAATCCCAACACAAAGCAATTAACTTAGAAGAAATTAACATCTAATAGAGGTGTATGAATTAATGAGGGAACTAGAAAAGGTTCACGTCAGAAAAAGAATAATATGGGCAGGTGCGATCTAAAGTGAAGTAGTCTATTCAATCGAACGTAACGTCTTTCTCTTTCAGATCTGGAATTTACCACAGCTTTTTCTGCAGCCAGACTCGCCTTGACCACGGTGTTCTCGCGGTTGGTTATGACTCTGACAATGGAAAAGATTACTGGATTGTAAAAAACAGGTAGACAGGTTTTCTACATAAGTATACCTACAAATTTACTTACATTCTATATTTTTGCATGCACTACTCGAAGTGAAATCTTTAGAAAAAATAAAACAAAGTCACAAATGTCTGCACTATACACAACATCATCATATTATGTTAATCTGTGACAAATTTAAGT
The DNA here is from genome assembly GCA_038501625.1 of Corbicula japonica. Classification (NCBI taxonomy): domain Eukaryota; kingdom Metazoa; phylum Mollusca; class Bivalvia; order Venerida; family Cyrenidae; genus Corbicula; species Corbicula japonica. The sequence continues at coordinate 7,256,968 of JAZAYU010000023.1, forward strand.
ATTTCTAAAGGTTCATATACCTGTAGAATGTTTATTTGCAGTTTCTATTCTTAAAACTTTCATTAAGGCCTTTTTCGCTTTTAGCGTGTTTAGCGTGTAATATATGGACCTTGAAGTGAAATGTTGATTTTATTAGTGAATGTAACAACATTGATATATTTCAGTTGGGGCGAGAGCTGGGGCATGAAGGGATACATCCAGATGTCTAGAAATCGTGACAACAACTGTGGTATTGCCACCCAAGCAAGCTACCCTACAGTTTAGACCTTATAAAAGTTTTCTACTAACACTTTAATGTCTATATAGTGCATGTTAATGCTAATCTAGAGTCAACAATACCGAATTCGAGAGAAGATGTCATGCTTTTTAACTTAAACATTTTGAATAGCTGTGATATATATCATACTTTTTACATTTACATTGGATAGAAATGTAATTTCACTAAGAAAATTAGAACAAACTGTTCTTAGAAGAAAGTAATCCTTTATCTGATATTATTGTATTCGAAGCAAGTAATTTCTTGCTCTTGTTGATTTAAAATAAAATATTAAAAGTTCAAAATGTGTTCATATTTACTAATATCTCGTTTTACTCCCAAGTGGTATATATATAGTGCCAAAATGAAAATTTGAAAAAATAAAACGGGAAACTTCTATTTCTTTGCATCGGTTTAAAATATTGTGTTAAGTGAACTTAATTGTGAACTTAATTAATCCATTTCTACCGATGATACAATGCCAAATTTTACGATCAAATAATCTGTTTGAGATTCTTCTTTAAAAATCGATCTCATCATTATTTAGGAAAAAAGGAGATAACCTTGACGTTTAAGAAAAAATAACAACATCTTCGCTCTTATTAAATGTCCAGATATTATAGAAATACAGAAAATACCACAAGCCTCAATTAGGGATAAAAAAAGCACCATTGCAACAATTTTTCGAATTTAAATTTTGTTTAATTTTCATTTTGGCTTTGTATATTCTACTGCCACTGACCATTCCGAGGCGATTACTTGTATTATAATGTTATAAATCAGGTGAATTCGTACCGGCCTTGTTATGAGGCCAAGAGTTTTTAAACCGGCCCGAGGCCGAAGGCCGAGGGCTAGTATGACTTCCCGAGGCCCAATAATATGGCTTAATATGTGAATTCACTTGATTAATGACAATTTTATCAATTAACAGAACAAAAACATCAAATTTATAAGATGACTCAACTGGGCAAATACGAGAATTGTTGGGCAAAAACAAGAATTGATGGGCCAATATGGCTAGTTAATTAAAAATGTCTCTTATTTCCTTGTGTCGTCGGTTTAGTCGTTTGGTTAGCTTCATCATTATGTATTTAACTGTGTGCTATTGTCTTTCTGCTGGACTTGCGGAGGGGTCTGTAACTGTGTGTGTCGCTATCACTAAAACATTATTATTGCAAGATTTGTAATACGTTTGATTAATACCATAACAATAATGAGAAAACACTTACTTTCGTACAAGATAATGATTATGCTTCTTCTTTTCTTCGGGGATAAATCAATCAAAAATTAAAAAAAAATGATTATCAGAAAAAGTTAAATTTAGAATACACAGCCTCCTAACCCAGCCAAGAAGAAGAGATTATATACATAGAACATGGTTAATTGGAACGGTCAGTTGCAAAACATTCTATCACTGTGGTTTAATCCTTGTTCTAGGGTACGCCAACCTAACACTTGTCCCAGCAGGTTATCATATAAAAACAAGTGAAATAACTCCAACCCACCCATCAACTTAAAAATGTTGCAAAGCACAAAAAAAGCATAAGAATCTAATTGCATTGTTAATTAAAAGGGCGGGTACTCAATGACCTAACCGAGGCCTGAGCACCTGAAATCATATCAGCAATAACACGAGTTAGATTCGGCTCGTACAGCACACCATTCTGTATCCCTCCACTGGCGAACCAATATGGTGTTACCTCCCCTTGTTGCTATGCAAACATAGGAAGTTGAGCATCAAAGCTACAGTCAAATTATAAGGCAGTCTCCCTTTGAGTCGGATTGACTCTACGTTAAAAAAAACTACTGTAACCACAAAAAAATTTCAATGACAACACGAAAAATTGAACATTACTATTATGCTCTCGAACAATATGGATGTTCTAAAAAAACTAACGATGACTTTTGATTGTATTGTGTTGTTTCTGATAAAGCAAACCACACAATTTATAGACAACTAACAAAAGAACAACATATCATGTTTAAATGAGTAGCTCTAACATATAAGCTTTGCTATGGCTTTGGTTGGTTGCAGCGGCAAGGGTAATTAAAAACGGAAGTAAACGCTGCGACAGTTTATGGTACAGTAGCAAAGGCGAAAGATGACGTCAAAATAAGCTTGACCGGGACAGTCAATGGGTATGATTATGCCTACTTTTAATACGTTCAGTTATTGATTCAGAAGAGTTTATTTTAGATTAAGTAAATGAGGACTGAAAGTTGTTTTCTTAATATTGAGAAAAGTTTTCCAAGCTGTTAATATTCTTGTTAAATCTCAGGCATATTTCAATGCAAATTATAATTTTGAGATATTATTACATTTTTATGCCATATTTTCTTTTAAGATTAAAAGAAAAACTGGTTTTTAGACTCTTCTTGTTATTAAATACATGAACACCGTGACAAAGTAAATGTGTGAGAATAATCAGGACAAGTTTCATAACAGTTGCTGGAATTTAATTATAGTTATGCCATATTTGCTTAATTTAAAATTTAAGAAGAGAAACTGATTTTTTTGTATTGTGGAGTCATTTTGTTTACATAAACACAGTGCCACAGAAAGTTTGCTGATATGTCATTTCTTTTCACCTAATCGCCTTCTTCACTGTGGTATGCTGTCATGACGATAACTTTCGCTTTTTTTATATTTTTTCCTGTGCCCAAGGTTATAAAACTGAGCATGGAAACCAGTCTCAAATCTCAAGCATCTGATTGGCTGAAATGGCCACCAGTCGCCATTTCAGCCAATCAGATGCTTGAGATTTGAGACTGGTTTCCAATCTCAGCTTTATAGCCCTGATCGGGTTTCAATTCGCTACAAAGAAGCCATTCCATTTCAAAACCTAGGCCAAAATCTCAGCTTTTTATGCATGTAGGCACTGTCGGTTCTATTTTGTATTACCTATTAATTATTTTAGCGCAATTTCTCCTTGTTTGAAAGGAAGATATTATACTATACAGCAGTTATAATTTCCTCACATGTTTTCTATACAATCACCTAAAGTTCTAATTGGTCACGTTTCGTCCAAATTTTTATTGGAAAGACGTTGACATTACTCTTTACCTGCATTAGTTGTCTCAATAGTCAACAGTTAAATAACTCAATTACTCTTCAATTAAATTAACTCTTAAATTACTTAAATCAATAATTTTATTTTATCCCCAAGGATATAGATACTTCCTGCTTTTTTTTAAATTTTGCCTTTGGCGTTGTCTTTGATATGCAGGATTTATATTCTAAGATCCCCTGCCAAAATTCTATTTTGTTTAGTTCCGCCAATTGTTTTCTCGTTTAGAATGGTATTAAACTGAAAATACCGCATTGAAGGTTCCATGTCCACCGCTATATCCGCACCATCGTTTGGGATGGTCCAAATTGTACTGTTTATTAGTGTAAATATTGAATTGCGCTCAACCTGGGGCTAGGCGGCGTGGGCAGTAATTTGCATTTTCATTACTGTCCATGAACAGGCTCAATCAAACCGAGCATGCAATATTTTCATATATGTCGTGTTCAATGGCTTTCAAAGTTCCATTTTAATCTATCACATCCGCATCGTTTAATGTTATTATTAACCCTATCTTCATCAACAATGGCATATAGTTTATAAAACTTACATGTACAATAACGAAAGTTTGGTCGCTAGAAGACCAAATGTACTGTTAATTGATTGATAAAAATGAGAACACTTTTGCTAAATTAGGTTAATAGAGCTGGTCTATATTTGGACCACACGTTCTAATTTAAAATAAATTATTGAGATAACGGTCGTTGGGTTTTATCATCAACTGATGAAATTACAAGTGTTATCTTTCACTTATAATATAATATCTGAATATGTACTCATGGGATAAGAAACACAGGGTAAATTTTTAAGATGTTTTTCCCTTGTCACAGTTTCCAAGCGGGACAACGTTACGCAATTGAGAATGCGACATTCTATACAGTATCTCTTGCACCATAACCTAAATATAGCATTTGGCAGATTTTAATTGTTGAGGATGAACGTGTTCGCAAAAAAGTGCAAAAAGTGTCACGCTTTCCTTTTATATTTTCTCGTTCCTTTTGTTTACCATGCCTATCATATTGTCTTCACATGTTTTATTATTGTTTTAAGTTTTCCGAGCCTGGCGGCCTAGCGGTAACAAAACATATATATTTGATTTACGCCTGCATTTGTACATTTCAATTGTCGTTCCGTTTAGATTTTGCATCTGTGTGCAAAGCTTTAGTTTTACTTTATACAAATTTACAATACCGTTAAATATTACTACTTACTACAAAAGCCAATGCCGTATATAAGTTAACATCGATCATCTCTAGAGATATATTTTTTTCTAAATGAATCTAAAATTCTATTAACGCCATTAATAATTTTGACGATATTGATAAATATCCACGTAAAAAATGGAATACATGAAAATCCCCGTTAATATTAAGCGATCTTTCTCGCCGGTCAAAAATGTATCATCTCAATAAACCAACTGATCAAATAATCATATGCCCAGAGTGTGATTTACATGATTTTGATGCTGTGCCCTCAGTCATACTGCTGCACGAGACAAATTTTAATATACGATATTATCTTATCAAGTTGATAACCTATTATGTAAAATTCTGTTTATAAAGGTAGATTTTTCTCCTTTTGTTACTGGATTAACGGAAAACAGATCAAGCTCAAAGGTAAAGATATTTTTAATTTAATTTTACATAAATTTTCAAACTTTTAACGTATGGTATGCATTTTTAGTAAATAAAGAAAGCCGTAGAATTAACTTTTAAACGGATGAAGATATCATCTACTGAAACAATCCGTTAAAAGCACTATATGTATCCTATGTTATGTATATGTTTATATGTTTTGTATGTTAATACATACCTCAAGAATGTCGTATTAGTTTGGCGGTTGATTATGAAACAAAAGGTCGGAGTATCACTCGGAGTTTGCTGTGATATTGCAGGTTGCTAAGCGACTGACTATTCAAAAGATTGTTTACTGAATGCTTGCTTCTTTTTCAACCGACATATTGACAAGAAATTGCAAAAATAAACGTTTTTCATAAAACGTAAACGTTTTCTATCTGACCTAAATACCTTGATATGAGGTAACATTATCATGTAATTAAACTTTACGTTTACAGATGTTCAGACTGGGACTCGTGGTTGCCTTGGTGGCTGTAGCTCTTGGAGCACAGATTTTGACCTTCAACTCTGAGCTTGACACTGAATGGTCAGAATACATTAAACTCCATAAAAAGAATTACCAGTATGGAGAAGAGCTCACCAGGTAATATATAGAACAATTGTAAGGAATGAGAACACAGAGAAGGATGTACAATATAAGGGTAGTACATATTGAAAGTACCCTTTTAGATTGTATTACACAAAGAATTTCTTAAACGGTCTTAAAAGGTTTCATGAGTGAGTGCCCGCGAACAATTGCTGAGAATATCTTTTTAACGAAATCAGATCAGGTATGTTTTTACTTTTCGTCAGTCTGAGAGCTGCAATACAGTTGAAGGTTTAATGACAGATATTTAATAATGTTATATTCTAACAATAGGAATTTATTTCTGTGTGTTTATATGCATGTTATAAAAATCATATTGGCCATATGTTGTTTATGTTTTTTAGACGTGCAATCTGGGAGAAGAATCTCGCCTACATTAGAAGTCACAATTTGGAAGCTGACCGTGGTGTACACACATTCTGGCTAGGAATGAACGCATACGGAGATATGGTAATCTAATTTAAACTATACAGTCTAAGTATTATTAATGTTAATACATTCTTATCCGCTTACCCTCTAACTGGTTCATTTACAGTGTATGTTTAAAACTTAGGCATAAATAGGCATATCACGAAAAGCAAAACAAAATGGCCATATGACCTCTCCGAAGTTAAGACCGCGCTTTCACTAAGTACGTTATTCCCATGTCAAATTCAACACGTTTTCTCTATTTTGTTTACCCAGAACTAATATCACCCTTCATTTAAGACCATTTGCCAGCCCCAATGATGGTTTTAATTGTGGTGTTTCACTGAGCACTGTATATGATTCTTCCCTTGGATCAGAGAAATGTGAAGGAGTACCTCTAAATGGTCTGGGAGTATTTTATTGATTGTTCATTTTGTATGCTTGTTTCGTTCTATATCGTCACTTATATGCGAAACGATTGTAACTGTAGAGAAATTAAGAAGATTATACACTAGTTTCGCTCTTAAGTAACGATATGTGTATTGTGAAACGCGTATTTCAGACAAACGAAGAATTTGTCCGTGTGATGAACGGATACAAAATGTCCGACAGAAAGGCAGAAACAAGAACAACTTTTATGCCGCCAAGTCACGTGACCCTACCAGACAGCGTCGATTGGAGAAAGGAGGGATACGTCACTCCAGTAAAGGACCAGGTAATCTGAAAAGCGTTTTATATACATTGAAAAGCTATGACAACCACAGTTCAGGTATATTGTTGGATAATGTATCTCTTGTCTCGGACTTTAAATACAGCTGAACCAAACTTTGCATCCATCTACCTTCAGCAACCATCTGTCTTAAACAGCTAGGTTGAATATGCCCTAAACTGACGTTGTGTTCTATTTTTAACATGTCTTAAACATCCACCTTTTGTCTCGCCATTATGGTGGAATACTTCAGTGTTTCAGAACCACAAATTCAATGAAAACTTACTCCCTGGTTCAAACCGAAAGTAGAGATTTCTACTTTCCGTTTGAACCAGGAAGTAAGGTTTCCTTGAATTTCTTGAAAACCCTAATATTATTTTGACGAACTGGCACTAAACATTGTAGACCAGCATATATTTATTTCAGGTATGAGTTGCTTTGGTATATTGTCCATGAATTTCAGAGTTCTCATGCAAACGGGTTTTCTTATGTTTTAGTATGTGCTTGGTAATTAGAACATGAATTAGACTAAATTGAGATTGCAAACATTTACTACATCCATAGCTAAATACATATTTTTACTAAAATCTAGGTGACAATTTCCCCCAAAATTCATATTTTGAAATTTTAGCTAGTTTTCACCATTTGCAATATTGCGACCTCTTAAGATCTTCTTAAATAAATGCATTCCCATCTATGTCACATTTTTAACAATATCAAATTTCCATTAACATGATAAGCTCAATGAATGATAGTGCGTTTGGCTGTTTAATTTATACACTCACCTATTTGCTAAATTTTATGTTGATTGTATTGTTTCAAATAATGACCTGTCACTCCATTCACTTTTGTAAATGTCATCGGATAAGCACGGCTATCTATCCGTCAATTATGTTGATATATGTCGTCGTTACAAATCTGTTTGTAATGGCGTGATATAGTGATATATATGTCGGGCTTCTAATCTGAATGTCACTGGTTCAAAACATAAAAATCACAGTAAAATAATACATTTTGTATGAATTTGTTTCTATTCGTTTTACTTCATCTGCTTTTAAGATAATTGATATAATATTGCATACACGTTAAATATGCATGTATAGAATAAATATACTACACACTCTGATAATATTCAAACAAAATGGACAATGCGTATCACGAGCTTTACTGATGACACTTGACTGCAGGGGCGATATCAATCTCCTTCGCAGAGTTGTTGTTCCTTACACTCCCTTTACATCTCTGCGAAAGGCTCAATGTCAAGATTTTTGACCAAACTCGGCAGCCTTAATTTATACAGTCATAAACTATGAATTTGAAAGCTTAAGGCAAAACAAATGACTGAAATCTTCACTATCTGTCATTAAAACCGAAGAAACCCAAGATATTGTAAATGTAATTGGTGAACTATTTCTTTGAGTTAAAGTAAAAGTAGTTGAAAGTAGTCCCAGCCTATAACAGAGGTGAATGTAATGAGCCGATGGTGTAAGAGAGTAGGGCGATATGGATGATGTCTAATAATTACTTTTGACAATTGTAATTGAATGGTCAATGCAGATCGATCATACTAAACCTCTCCTGTTACAAATGTAGTACTTGCACATTCAATCCGGGTCCTGTTAACGCTTAAATACTGTTTACTATTGCCATGTCAGAGACAATGTGTATAATTTTATTGCTTTACACCTGTCATTCCAGGGACAATGAGCATTATGTTTTACCTTAATTGTTTACACGTGTTATGGTCGGGACAATACGTATGATACTATAGCTTTCAAATCACTGTCTACACTTAATTGCGGGAATAATGAGCATCATGTTATAACTTGTTATTGCAGGGAGCATGCGGATCTTGCTGGGCTTTCTCCTCAACTGGTTCTTTGGAAGGACAACACTTTAAAGCGACGGGAAAACTCATTTCCCTTTCTGAACAAAACCTGGTAGACTGCTCAAAGAAACAAGGTCTGAATATTGTAAAGCAACATGGAATCACATGTTATCTTTATATTGACTTTGATGAAGGAATATACTAAAAGTAAAGTGATCATAATAGCTAATTTCAAACTACGAAGAATGTCAGTCATTGAGAGTAGAGGTATATCTGCATGCGTAAACTATCCTTTTTATCGGGGATACGGATGGTACATATATGAATTGTGTCAGTCTCTTGCGTGGTTGGCTAGGCACTGACGCTTTTTTGTGTGGCCTTAAGGTTACCTAAAGAATACATTTTAATTATCTATATATGTTTTAAAATATTGTTCAAGAATTAATCTTCGAAGTCTTTAATATATTTTGTCTAGACTTTAAAATTTGATGTCATTTCAGGCAACATGGGATGCCAAGGGGGTTTGATGGATCAGGCTTTTACATATATTAAAGAGAACAATGGTATCGACACCGAGGACAGTTATCCATATGGCGGATTTGTAAGTTTTTTAAAAACTGTAAAAAGTCTCCTCGTATATTCACTCAGTGCTTTTATCCATTAAGCCCTTGAGTGTTGAGCTTATATTTGTGTAAATATTGAGTTGCGATCAACTCGGGTATAGGCGTCGTGGACACTACTGTGCATTTTCTTTCTGATCATAAACAAGCAGTCGAGTCTGCAATATTAATATGCATGTTTGTGTAGTGTTCGGTGCAAAATAAGGTTGCAACCATTTTGAAGGTGTTCTTGTTTAAATATATGAGTTTGAATACAATTCAGAACTTTTTCATCATAAAGAAATATAAAATTATTCTTAAACGTTTGTTTTTTCAAACACTTAATAAAACGTAGCAATCGATCCTTTGAATGCATTACTATTGAATGGGCAAGAAATATATACACTCATAAAAGTAATTAGCACAGTGTTTCTTAAAAGCTGGAGAAAGCATTAAAGGAAGTGCTCTGCAAGTTAAACGAGACTCTTTCATTTTTAATTTTAATGCAAGAAGTATTAATAAACTTTAATTGGTAAATATTGTTTTAAATATTTTAATCCCAATAATCTTCTTATTACACTTGACGTTAAATAACTTAAACGAATTATATAACTTTGTTTTCAAACCAGAATTTACAACCCACAATGCCAATAAAAATGTGCGTTCACCTTTAGCCTTTTGGATTCATGTTTTAATAGTCTTCAGTGACTGCAAAACCCCAAATGTTGACACAGAATGTGACATGCGCTTTCAATGCAGCAAATGTCTGCGCCTCCGGGTTTGTTGACATAACAACAGCGAAACAAATTATCAGTCTGCTGTTGCAATTGTATGGCAAATCAGTGAGGCCATTGATACTTTGCATTCTAGTTTTCAAATTTAAGAAGTGCGTTCACACAGTTTTCAGAGTTTAAATGCATTATTACACGGTTTCAGGACGACCCGTGCAGGTTTAACGCATCAACCGTAGGTGCAACAGATACTGGCTTTGTAGATATTACGAGCAAAAGTGAGTCAGACCTACAATCGGCCGTGGCCACAGTTGGACCAATAAGTGTAGCTATTGATGCTTCACACTCTAACTTCCAACTTTATAGGTATAAACTCGATTGACAAGTCGAAAACTATTAACCTGCATCAGCTAGCATATATCAGTTGAATCAGCTATCGTAGTCAAATTACGTTCTTATGCATATTAGTGAAATATATAATTTTCTCGATGAAAAAAATGGTATTCCACTCTTTTCAAACAGTTCAATAGCATTTTTATTTTCACCGTTACAGTTACATATCATTCTCAACGTTAAGAATACGGGTTCAAGTGTAGATTTATGTCGTCATGGCGAAACGTCATAAATAAACGTTTTTGGTGTGGTGTCATTTCGTGCATTTTTTTCCGTCAAACTTACATAATTGCGGAGTTAAACGAAAGTATTTGGTTTAAATGGGTAACTAGTACAAGTTAATATATAAATAAAGTGTATGGCTCACTTAGAAAACTATCAGAAAGAAGCTTTTAATCGAAAAAAAAACATACTGGACTGGAGCGACCTTAAATGCTAATTAAAGCATCTTTAACCTTCTTCTTTCAGATCTGGAGTTTACTACAGCTTCTTCTGCAGTCAAACTCATCTTGACCACGGTGTCCTCGCTGTTGGTTATGGAACTGACAATGGAAAAGATTACTGGCTCGTTAAAAACAGGTAGAAGGTTTTGCATCAGTATGTCAATTTTACTTAAAAACAACATTTTTTTTACTAGCTATGAAACTTGCAGAGGAATAAAACAAGGTCACATTTGCTCACATAGGTGCGATAAAAGAATCTTTCCCACATATGTCAATGGTACTTTACCAAATTCCCAAAAGGTTAAGAATAACGTCCGCTTCAGACACACTTTCATCATGCTTTGTATGATATTAAAACATAACAACAAGTGGCAGTTTAAAACCGTTTTGATGTATCATTACATTTACGTTTGCTGGAACATAAAACTAACGCCAGTGCAGTTCTTGCTTTAGACTTAAAGAATTAATGATATTTAAAATGTCGTTTTAAATTGTAGCAAGAAAGCACATGAACTTCGAAAAGATCACTCTAATCAGCACAATTTTTCCAAAATATTTTCTCCTGCATAAAACCAAAAAAATGCTTTTAGATGTTGTTTTTATTTAAAAAAAACAAGATTAAGGTATATCTTTTGATTTATCTTTCATATTTCTGTCTTTGCGTAGAAAATAAGACGAAATAAAAACATCGATGGTTAAATCATTCTGATGTCGTTTTCTAAGCATTTGTTTTCTATAACATTTAGAAATGTTTAATGAAGAAAAGTAATATATTTCAGTTGGGGCGAGAGCTGGGGCCAGAAGGGATACATCCAGATGTCCAGGAATCGTGACAACAACTGCGGTATTGCTACCCAAGCAAGCTACCCTACAGTTTAGACCTTACATAAGTCTTCAATACATATTTCAATATCATAATTATAATGCGCGAAAAATGAACACTCAAATCAACAATACCGAATTTATTTTTAAAGCTTGATATATGCCAAACTGTTTATGTGAAGACTTTGGAACTTTCATATTTGAAGCTAATGAAAATTTACTAACTTAAAGACAATTAAAGCAAACGTAACTTAAAAATTTCATAGTCGAGGTTTATACAAAAAACATCAGAAAAACACTTGTCAATTAGTCTGTGTCTGATTTTATTTTACCGCAAGCATGAAATAGCTTGTTTTTGTTGATTTAAACAAAAATAAAATGTTTAAAAGCTTAGCATGTGTTGATATTTAATTATTGTTTTATCTCCCCAGTGACCTATATTATATTTCAATTGACCGCTTGAAGGTGATACCCATCCTATTTTAAACTGTTTCTTTTCTTCAACACGCCGTTGTCGGATTTGTCTTTGGTCGGTTAACTTTATTACATGTATTCATCTGTTGGTCTTAAGTTACGGACTGTAGTTTTGTATGTGGCTGTCTTGACAATTTTACTCTAACATGTAAATACGTTTTTAGTTTGCTTATGTCAGTCTTTTACTGATTTTTATCAAATAAGCCGTACAATATAGGCCGATTTATATTCAGTTGAGATCCATATCTGACAGTTTAAACTAAATTCAACGATCTGGCGTGATGTTGCTTACTGAAACTTGATCAAAAGCAGATATTAATTCTCGGACAAGATTCTGTTTATGCTTTTCTTTTCATTCGGGGAAAAATAAATGTGTAAGGTTAGGCTCATATTGCACACCGTTCCGTATTTCGAACTTTAGCTTTAACAGTCAAACTTGTGTGGTGTAAGCTGCTCCTTGTTAATTGGCAAATAAGAAGTACAGTCAAATTTCAAAGGAGTCTCGTTCGTGATTCCGTCCGTAATTCCGTCCGTAACAAAATTTTCTAAACAGTTTTCTAAGCAACTATAACATGCAGTAGCCTGATATTGTGCATATTGCTTAATCCCATAATTATGGTGTATGTGATTTTATGCTCCTAGCTCTTCTACTTCCTGTTTACCGACTATTTTTAGATTTTGTCACTATATAGGTGTGCTACATAATCCAAAGGGTATCTAATTCACTATATAGAGGCATTACATAAACCAATAGGCATCTTTATTGAAAAATGCAAATAAGATTTTGAAAGTCATATTTCTCACAGCGGGGAATATCACAAGTGTGGATTAGCTCACATATTTACTTGTTATTTTTACTTTTCTTAACTTACGTAAAATAAAGATACTTTTTTTCTAGTACATGTAACATAAATGTGGGCAAATGTTTATTTGTCGGCATTTTGCCGTTACCTGGTTACAGAAAGTTGTATCTTATGTGTTCTTTATCGATGACAGTTAAATGACGATAGGTCCAATACCCTAATAGGTATAAAGGAAATAAAGCCAAGCTTTTACGCAGTCATCTCCCTTTGACGCTTGAACAAATCAATCCAACCTTGAAAAGTCAAATGACTATAGAAGATAACACTATGTTTTTTAATATACGCCATTGTAAATTCTGGTTTGCCCAAGATGTTACTTCATAGGGTGTATAAGGAGTTTAAACAAACCATGTGTAGGCTGTGTCGAACCCATTTCAACTTCTGCATTATAAGCTCCCCTAGATACATATGTAATCATAGAGCTACAAGATATAATGCCTCAGTTATTTAATACGCTTAGTATATGCTCCATATATCAAATAACGTACTGTGATAAAAGATTATTTCAAACACGGTAAATCATACTACATTTAGAAACGTAAGTGACATGACATTCCAAATGCAAAGAACTCTTTCATGAAAAATAACAGCTTAATTATAAACGTTCTTTTTTATTAATCTATCTGCATGAAGAATGACACATATACAACTAATATTAACAAAATGTATACAGGTTGTCCGTGAAATAAAATTAATATGTCAATGTTAACTAATCGAACACATTTGCTATAAACTATGTGAACTTAATAGTAATATATATTATATAGGTCTATATCACAAATTCTTTACCGGCAGGGGTGAACGGACGGAGCTTTAATATCGACTGATTAAATTCCAGCGTTATCTTGAAATTTTAATTTAATAATGTCCTGTTAAATGTATTTGTTATTGCAATCGCGACTGCACTCAATGAACCCTTGGAATGTTTTGTCGACTTTGCTAGATCCAACTTATTTAATTGTAAACATGATCAATCGCCACTAAACATCACCCAAAAAGACAAGATTATTACAAATACTAGTTTTTTTAATTGTTATTTTCTTTTGTTAAAAACGCAAGATAATTATATGTAAACAAGCAATCTCATCTTGTTTTTTTTTTGTTTAGTTAACTCCTCATTGGCGAATAGCGGTTTCACTGTTATTCAAAACGCCTGCGACTGAAAACTAACATTTCTTTAGTTTAGCCTTTTTTCAGAGGCGACCCAGAAATACGTTCATTTTCTTTTACTGTGGTATCATTTAATTTCGCTGGCACGAAATTTCGCGCAATCGCCGAAAACGACTGTTTCGCGCTGACGTAAATTCGCGCAAATCCTATTTTTCAAAATAAAATTATTATCGATATTTTACCGACCCGTTATCAATACCTATTGTTTATTTAAACACGCGAGCTAATCATGTGTCAGTTCGCCCCCTGTCAATTACCACTTCCTTTGTTAGTCAATTATCGGACCGCTGTTTATTCGGCGCCGCTAATTGACACGGGACCCGTTTATAATATATATCTTGACCATTCATATCATAATTGGCATGTTAAATTTTGTACCCGATTTATGGTCTAAGGTGTCAATTAATTGCGAGACAGTTACTAAAAAAAGTGTCGATAAATTAAAAATAAGATGACAACGATACTGTTTGGTAAAATGTGACCTGACCTAAATGTGCGGACTAAATTGTCGTTCAAGTTTTGAAGTAACATCAAACATATTCTAAATGAAATTCGACAGTTATAACTAATTTTTATTTTGTTTATTAATACAATTATTCGATACTTCAAATTTGTATCAGATAGCGATAAAGGCAACTACATGTATATATAAAGTGTAGGTCCATTCGGACATAGCATGTTTCGGATACGTATTTGGAATTTTTTGGTTAAATTTTAGCTTAGGTTTTAAATTCGCGCTCTGGCCCGAGCGCGAAATACGCGAAAATTAAGCCATCGCTAAATATAATGATACCACAGTATTTGCCGTAATGACATTTTGACATACTTTCAATCAAAGCACATAGAATGTTACTATCTTGACCGAGAAAGCATTGCATTGGCAAGAGAATGTTTCTTTTTTTTATTGCTGAAATGTATGCAACTATGAAGTAGAAAAACAGAAATTTAGTGGTTTTACTAATAAATTTCTATGAAATAAAATCAAATATTCAAAATTATATTTCTTTTGAACAGGCATAAATCATGTAAACTTAAATTGAAATTTCATAATGTTTGGTTTTTGTGTGCACATTTTTGATTTTAACCTTTTTATTAATTACATACAATCCGTTAAATATGACTTCTAATAAGCTTGCTCAATAATTAAATTTTGTTTACGCCATTTAAACTGATGATTAAATTTGCATGCATCCACGGAAATAATTAAATTTACAATGTCCTTAAGCGACGTTAACAAATAGTATCTTCTCTAAAACCATACAAAATACGACTGATAAAAATCATATGATCGAAGTGTGTTTGGCCAGAAATGAGTTAAATGGTGTAGATACTTTGCCCTCAGTCATACAACTGTACAAGACAAACTTTAATAATTAATCTTATCGCATTGATAGCATGTCATATGAAATACTATTTTTTGTATAGTTAGATTCTCCTCAGTTTGTGGTTGGAGACACGGATATACAGATCAATTTGAAAGGTAGAAAGATTTCTGGAATATTTACTAAACGTTTAACATTTAAATGTATGTTTTGCATTTCGTGTTAGTAGCAGAAATCCGTATATTTATTAAATTTAAACCGATACAGGTATCATTTACTGAAGATGTCCGTGAAAAATAACCAACAACATATATCTCTGTAAATTAATACAGACCTTAATAGTTTCGTAGTAGTTTGTCTTCTGATTATGAAACGTAAGGTCGGAGGGTCGTGTGTCACTCGGAACATGCTCTGACATTACAGGTCGCTGAGCCCGCTTCATGTAACTGTTTAACTGTTTAATAAACTATTGTTTTTTATTGCTCGCCTCTAAGTCAGCTGTCACATTAAATATAATTCTACATATAAACTAGATTCATAAGCAGGTTTTTTATCAGAACCTATTATTGGGAGTAACCATATCATGAACAAAACTTTATTTTAACAGATGTTCAGAATCGGACTTCTCGTTGCCTTGGCAACAGTGGCTCTTGGAGCACAGATTGTAACATTCAAACCAGAGCTTGATAATGAGTGGTCAGAATACATAAAGCTCTACAAGAAGAACTATCAGTTTGGAGAGGAACTCACCAGGTAACAAAAGCGTTGCCTGCATTTTAAACGTTTATGAAGGTTTCTAGGGACTTCGTGTAAAACGGTGAAATGGGCATATCAAGATTCGCCACTCAGAAAACACTGTCTCCACACGCAGCGAAAGAGTAGAGAATAAAAGAGCGTGTGTGTTTACAAAAATATCAATTTCAAACAAGACACCAAAACATATTTGCAAAAATAAGATCCCCTTTGGTTACCGCCTTAGAACGGTCATTGGCAAAACAGTTTGCCACTGCGGGTTTAAACCAGGCTCTAGGGTGCACCAAACTTACACTCGCCCAACAGGTTATTATATCAACAAAGAAGTACAAGTTGTCTTGGTGAAATAATAAAGAGCGCGGCAGCTCAATTATTTTCTTTTTTCTTTTCATTTTGTACTTGTTCAAAGAAATACTTCTTTACATGTATTAGTTGCTTAACAACATAACTACTGTCGTCTCTCATCTAATAAATGCCACATTTTTATAATCAAAGAGTGAACCTATTGCTAAACAAGATTTTACGTTGACCATATTCATGCATTATTAACAATTAAAAAAAGTATTTTATTGCATTTTAATAATTATTAATAAATGTGATGGAAGTTGCAAACTAAACTGTAATAAACATACGCTTGTAAGTACGTAGAAGAAAAAGTCAGCATACATTGAAAGTGCGAGTTCAGGTACATTATTAAGGATGTTTTTTAACTTTCAAACACAAGAATGTTATCACTGAGTATCCCTGTATCATATACCAGGAAAGTAAATATGCTTAAGATTAATACACTCAGATGAAGTATTTATCTATTGTTCAGACGTGCCATCTGGGAGAAGAACCTTGCGTACATCAGGAGTCACAATTTGGAAGCTGACCGAGGTGTACACACATTCTGGCTCGGCATGAACGAATACGGAGATATGGTAATCTAATAAAGACAACTCATTCTGTGACGAATTTATGTTAATTGTGTATTTTTTTAAAATAATATCTGTTTACTAAATAAACTTATTTTTTACCAATCTTAGTCAGTTCATGCTTTGTTTGTCTATTTATATTTGCTAAGAACCAATTATAACTTTGTTCATCACTTCTGGTGTATGCCAAATTAAATTATATTTCTTTCTTCTTCTTTTTATTCACCTGATTAATGACTTATTAAATAAATCGACACATGTTTAAATAATTGTAATGAGATTACTGGGTTTATTTTGAATTTGAATGGGATATCGGGGGTGTGAGAAATTCAATGTTTGTCGAAAGAAACTAAAACCACTATCAATGGCTGCATCCAATACATGTCTTTTGACATTCCCATTTGCCATTCATTGTGATAAACATTCAGTCTTTCAAGTAATAGTAAAGATTGAGTACATGTACATCTACACATGTCGGGTACATGTATGAAGCGTAAATAAAATACCGTGAAAATACAGGATCACCTCGTTAGCAGGTTAGTGTGTCTGTTGTTCCTGGTTGTGTACACGGAGGGCATTTTCGATACATTACATAACGATTTCCAATGTAATTGAATAGAATGCAGACTTTAACATGATGTGCGGTTTTGGTGCTTAGCAAACTATGATTAGTATATTTTTCGGGTTTATTCATGAACAAATTTCTTACAGTTTCGACCCGGAAGATCAGGCTAATCTGGGTCTAAATCGATAGCAGTCATAATTATTTTTTCGCTGACCATTTTTACGAACTGTACAAACAGGGTGGCTATACCACGTGACTTTTCGGATGTCGTGCACATATTTATATTGGAAAAATCGCTCGCTTCAGGTAGGGTTTTTGCTTATTTCTCAGTAATTACTTGGCCGATTTTGACCAGATAAAGCGCACCGTACTTCTGTTACCAAGCATTTTCATCCACACTTAGTCTCTTCTTTTAGTTTATGGCCGTTTTCTCAAACATTCAAAGACAAATTTTGTCTGAAGCGTCGAATGTTTTGATGTCGTGCACACCCAATCATAAAATCCAATGATTCTCGCGCATAAAACTTTGTTAACGCTTACCATGTTATTTAGCTTGTGTCATTTAATATTCTGGAACACACGCATGTTGTATTTCATCCGGACTCGGGCTACTTATTGAGCTTTTTACATTTTTTTAAACGGATGTCGTACACACCTGGAAAAATAGACGATGTCGTACACACTCTGGTTTTCTTATTTAGTCACCGGGTGCAGTGTTTTTGTATAGGTATTTCATATTCTTTGAAGACAGATATTTATTATCGTCGTTCAACCTTACTCTATCTCTCCGTGTCTGTAATTCGTTTACCACATTTTTGAAAAAAATATCTTGATCACAACAGAACGTATTGTTTATCAATCTTGTCAATTATTGAATTTGTAAATTTTGTACAAAATGTGTTTAATGTTCCGTGTGAAACCTTTTCATTATAAATGTTCAGTTCTTTTGTCGATGTTTTAATATTATATTTACGAAAAACGACGTCAAAATATGAAATTAAAATACTGGTAGACGTTTGAAATTTTGAATAGTATAAAAAAGCATTTTCCCATTGCCTAGTTAGCAATTTTTGGGAATGACGCGCCACCTAGCGGTAGCTGTCTGTGAACAAACGTGTATCATTGAAACTTGAATAACTTTGCAAACAATAACGTTAAATCGTTTGTAAAAGGTGTTTCTGATAGAGAAACTATTTACATATCGTTTTCCTTATAAAATTACAATCTAGTCGTACTTAACGGACATTGAAAGCGACGTCAAACATTAAAAATTCGCAATTTTACGCACGATCAAAACGTAAACCAGTTTTTCTCGAAAACGGTGTGGTAAAAGTTTTCCATTCTTTCACAAAATTTTGTTTGACATAAATGCTATAGTTTAAAAATATAAACGATATGACATCGTTCCAGATTTTCTGTAAATTTGCGTTAAAAAAGAACAGAACAGATATTTTATTAAGACGTGTAAAAAGTACGATGTCTATATTGCAGTTTAAATCATACAAAATAATGTCACAAATACAGCACACAAATGGAAAAGACATATCTAAATAAAAGACTAGATTACCAGCGTGAATGAGATATAAGTGTTACATAGTTTCTATATAAATGGATATAAAGGGGAATCAGACACAAAACAGATTTTGCACAGACAGTGGAATGAACTTAGGGGTACAGACTTTCAAATGTTCGAGCAGTTCCCTAAGGAGTACTTGCTTAAGAGAAGCAGCAATCGCCAGATTTTATAAATATCGTTTCTTATGCTGATATTTGTTGGTTTTTTTTGTTTCAATCAATGTCAAAATCATCTAGTAATATTGCTCTTAATGGTTATAGTCCACAATTTGTACAGAAAGTTTCATCATCGTAATGCTCGGAGGTCTAGCGGAGGCAAAGTTTTCTTATACAAAAAACATCTTTAAGATTGCGTTAAAATACACAGTGCATCGGTAAAAACAGCGTTTAATTTAGATACATCAAGTCACAAAATTATTTTGTTTTCATCCGGATCTCACACTTTAAAAGCCAGCCTCCCACCTAATCGATTTAAAAGGCTCACAGATATGAATTTGGACAAATATTTTAATAGTTGGAACATACAAACTTCATCTGCGAATACACAGCTACTGACTTTTATTTTTTTTAAATATGTATATATTTACGTTATGCTGTTTATTATTCAAAAATAGATGCTATTTGACAATGTTAAAAACGTATTCATTTAAAAATCAATTGAAACACACAGAATTTGGAAAATTGTAAACACAGGAATATTTTGACCAAATGTGTAAATCTGTGCTGTAGAAACAAATATTCATTTTTGGTTATGATGAAGCATTACCATGTTATATTTCGCGGTTATTTTATACTACATTAAACTGGTAATAACCGACTTTGAGCTGGATAAAAATAAAACATCACAACCATTGAATGAGCCGTAGACTGAAAACCTGCATTCCAGAGTGTTTCCATATTTCAAAACTATTTTATTTAGTGTAGGGACTGAGAGGTTGATATTCAGAAGGATCACATATGAAAATAAAATGATTTGTTTACAGAATAACGAGAAATAGTACAAACACTGCACCCGGTGACTAAATAAGAAAACCAGAGTGTGTACGACATCGTCTATTTTTCCAGGTGTGTACGACATCCGTTTAAAAAAATGTAAAAAGCTCAATAAGTAGCCCGAGTCCGGATGAAATACAACATGCGTGTGTTCCAGAATATTAAATGACACAAGCTAAATAACATGGTAAGCGTTAACAAAGTTTTATGCGCGAGAATAATTGGATTTTATGATTGGGTGTGCACGACATCAAAACATTCGACGCTTCAGACAAAATTTGTCTTTGAATGTTTGAGAAAACGGCCATAAACTAAAAGAAGAGACTAAGTGTGGATGAAAATGCTTGGTAACAGAAGTACGGTGCGCTTTATCTGGTCAAAATCGGCCAAGTAATTACTGAGAAATAAGCAAAAACCCTACCTGAAGCGAGCGATTTTTCCAATATAAATATGTGCACGACATCCGAAAAGTCACGTGGTATAGCCACCCTGACAAATATGATATAAAATTGGATCAAAGATGTAAACAAAGCAGTGTTTAATTGGTGTTACTTTTAAATGCTTAATAAGTATTTTATAAGCGTTGGCAGACGTTAAAGTATTCCTTTAAATTTTTACATGACGTGCTATTCTAGACAAATGAAGAATTTGTCCGTGTGATGAACGGATACAAAAAATGACCAATAGGACCGCTGGAACTACCTTTATGCCACCGAGTCACGTGACACTGCCAGACACCGTCGACTGGAGGAAAGAAGGATACGTTACACCAGTAAAGAACCAGGTATTCGCTATATGTATTATTTATTTGATGACAATCATATCAAAGTTGTGTAGATGAATAAATTTCCTCTGTCATATGATCTTAGGCGACCTGGATAGTAATACGCATTGCTATCCGAACAGGCTCATTCAAACCGTGCCTGCAATAATGTCAAATCTGTCGTGTATAGAAGCTTTCAACTTACACATTTCATCTATTGTTTTACATTTTGTTCTCCTTTTTTGATAGCCCTGTTCAGTTAACTGAGTGATAGTGAATGTTCTCGTTTGCAATCTGGTTTTTTAAACTAAAACAAACTCGTGATTGTGTAAATCGAAACGAATATCGGACAAAATACACAGATAAATGTCATGTCAATGTTGACTAATATCGTTCGTATCATCTGGTTTATTTTAAACGTTGTTAATTATAGTTTCATATCTTTAGTTTTGATAACATAGTGCTGGGACCGGTCGTTCGAATCTAAGCCCCAGTTACACAGACGGTCGGTGACCAATCGGTTATTTTAATTTAAGTTTTTCGCAGATTTGATCGGTTGTCATACGTTATTTTATTTCTGGTTTTCTGTGTAAAGAGCCATCGGTGATTGACGAGTATTTAATGGGTTAAACACATATTTCATGGGTTGCTGGTACACTTAAATTCTCATCTTTTTTCTATCGATGGTAAGTATAAGATGATTGGTTGCTTATCTATGCCCATTGGAGATATCGGTTGTTGACAGGTTGTCGATCGGTGATATCGGTTGTAGACAGGTTGTAAATCGGTGATGATCAGTTGTAACAAGATGTCGATCGGTTATTTGTAAAATATTTTCACCGATCGAGAATTTTAAACATGTTCAAAAATCCCAATCGGTAATTTTTCACCGACGAAACTCATCTTTCCCCAATAGCTCTTGATAGGTGGAAAACAGGTGACCCATAGGTGATATCGGTGTTAAATCCCTTGTTATCGGTTCACTCCACAATTCCTCCGAAAAACTCACCGATCACTCACCGATGACTCTGCGTAACTGGGGTTTTAGTTTGTGGGTTAATTTAAAAAAAAAGTAAATTTTACAAATAAAATCATTATGCTTTACTTTTATTACAAATGTATATTCATATGTATACTAAATAACAAGTTTCTGACTACATAAAAGGTATTTAAAATATTTCATGATATTAAAATCTTACCCCCATTTAATACTTACCGGCGGATAAGAATACGATCTCGCAGCCTTTTTCTTTTTCATTACTCTTTTCTCTTAACTTTTCATTAAACTTTATTCTTGCTGTAAAACCTAGAATATAATCGTAAAGTTTATTTACATCATATGAGTTTTTTTTTAAAGAAAGTTATAGATTTTAATATTTGATATATGATGTGATACAACGTAGGGGAATACACATTTTTATATTCTTACAAAGTCTTGTTTAATATACATATGACTACATGCTCATGATCTATTTTGCTTGTATCTTGATTATTGACGCTTTTCATTGCAGGGACATTGTGGTCTTTGCTTAGCTCTTTTAAATAACTTAACGGTTGACGCTTAAAGTTTTGCAGGTCCAATGCGAATCTTGCTGTTCTTTTTTAAATTAAACTTAAAATTCTGTGAATTATGGGGTTAGGGGAAACATAATAAATCGTTTGTTAATTGCTTACAATTGACCTTAATCGTTCAAGGAACACTGTGGAATTTGCTGATTTGTTTTTGTTATTTGATAAACCTCAATATATTCAGGGCTTCCCGGCTGGTATTTGGTGTTCGAGTTACTGTGCGGATTTTGCTGATCTTTATGCTGTCAAATTACTGTTGACATTTGTCACTTCAGGGACAATGCGGATCTTGCTGGGCTTTCTCCACAACAGGTTCATTGGAAGGACAACACTTTAAAGCGACTGGAAAACTCGTTTCTCTTTCTGAACAAAATCTGGTAGACTGCTCCCAGAAACAAGGTTTAAAATGTTTGAAGTTAAATAAAAACAAAATTTTATTCAGTTTATTTTGTTTTAAAGATATCGTCTTGCATGTATTAAAAATATCAATAAATAATAATAAAAATAATAATAATAATATTATAATTATTATTATTATTATTATTATTATTATTATTAAAAGTAATAAGTTATTTACTGGTTTATGTGAAAGATCTGTAATGTTGTACGTTGCTACTCTACTCTAAACTATTCTAACTCATTTCAGGAAACCAGGGATGCCAGGGTGGTTGGATGGACTGGGCATTCGCTTACATTAAACAGAACAATGGTATCGACACTGAGGACAGTTATCCATACACCGCAATGGTGAGTCTTAAACGTGGAAGACATTAAATGTTCATATAAATGCACTACGTCCTGGGACGATTTGAACCATGAGACCAGCAGTACACGTGATATATAAGTTTACACCTCTTAAATATCTGATTCCCGTTATGAAAAATGTTTTGGTGGTAGTTTTATTTTTTCTATTATTCTATTGTTATCTTAATACTAAACGGAAGTTTTTGTTTTCAATTTTCTACCAAACACAATAATTGTTACAAATTTTTAGAACGTTATATGTTTTCTCCTTTGTTTTAAAGCAGACTTTAAGGCATAAAATTAATGTCCAACATTTTTTTGAATTGTCTTTAAACTAATTTTCGATAAAGATCAGTGATAATGCAAATCCTAAAGGAACAGATGTTTCATTTGTTCAAATACAGGATGGATCCTACTGAATTAGATGTGTTACATTATTTTTGTTCAAATCAAATACAGGATGGGACATGCGCATTCAATGCAGCAAACGTTGGAGCTACCGACACAGGATTTGTTGACGTAAAAAGTAAAAGCGAAGCGGATCTTCAGTCTGCTGTTGCCACTGTAGGACCAATTAGTGTGGCAATTGATGCTTCGCACACTAGTTTCCAACTGTACAGGTGAGACTTTTTCAGTTTTTATTATGCCCTAACAAAGAGGGAGGCATATAGAGTTGCACTCGTCCGTCCGTCCGTACGTCCCAAAATCTTGTGGCATCAACTCCTCCTAGACTACGGATTTCTCTCAAACTTGCACAGATGATTAAGCAGGATGTGTAGATAATCGTAAAAAAGGATTTTCCTGCGAATATTTTTACCAAAGTTATGACCCTGGGTTATAACACATTTTGTTGCAGCAGTGTGGGCATCAGTGTCCGAGGACACATACTAGTTTATATATATTGGCAGCTGTTTCAGGTAGGGAAATGTAATTGCGAAGTCGCCAACATCGGTGCTTCAGATACTCAAAAGCACATGTCTTCAGGAAACAGGGTTTACAAACTGACTGCCAATAAAAACGCAACACTTTGTTGGAATATGTTTGTAAAAGTTTAATAAAATTAGGAAGGTAGATGTGTTTTAAATTCAATAAGAAACAAATCAATACATTAATGGTCCAGAGATTGTTTTAACTTTTCCCCTACAGTAACTCCATACAAACGCACGAAAGTTTCGTTCTGGTATGAAGACATGCATGAATTACATCAAAACAAGTTCATTTGTTAACCTTTACTTACGGCTACATAAAATCAAATCTTCAGTTCTAAAGTTTTACTCTATATTAATGTGATAATGCCAAGGCTTTCAGACAACCAACGACATGAGGTTTTGGGAATGATCCAAGGAGGTATGTCTCGACTTGAAATTGCTTGACGAATGCATTGTTCACTGTCGGCAATAACTCGCTTGACCAAACGGCATCTTACTGATTTAAGACACATATACCGTTGCCAATTTATTAAACGTTTACGCTCATCAAAATTATTTTGAAAAATAATGTGTTGCGTTTTCATTGGCAGTCATTATACCTTAAAATGGCATCGTAAAGTTCATTAGATACATTAATTCATTACGAATTTCACGCAAACATATATAAGCAAGATATGAACATATGACAGGTTGTTCTTTCGACAGTTTCCGTGAGTTAGCTAAGTTTTATACTAAGTATTGCTTGTGGTAGTCTGGTACAAGTCGGTTATTCTGGCAATATAGGTGATTCTTTACCCTAATGTTGTTTGATTTCTTGTGTTGTACTATTTTGATTTGAATGAAACTAAACAATGACAAACAAAGAAAACAGTCACTTACTCATTAAAAATGTGAAATGGAGGTCAAGTAAAGTATACAACATTGAATATTGTTTTCTGGATAGAATTATGTAAAAATGTCGAAGAAAGCAACCGAAATAAAAAGTGTTTATTTAAAAAGATATATCTAAAATTAAAATGAACACACTTTCCCAGAAAGAGGTTAAACAAGTCTTGTCAAGCAAACGTAACCAAAATCTCGATAATTCCGACGCTCTGATCGGTTGCTCACAACAGGGATCAATTTTAAGCGGTTGTGATCCAGTTGATCTAGACTATCTTATTTTTTCCTTTTAGATCTGGTGTCTACCACAGCCTTTTCTGCAGTCAGACTCGCCTTGACCACGGTGTCCTCGCTGTTGGTTATGGAACTGACAATGGAAAAGATTATTGGCTCGTGAAGAACAGGTAGATGTTTGCTGTATGAATATATCACTCCATTTTTGTGAATATGTACACGAATTAAACAGGATCACAGTAACACAACACTTGCATGTGTTGTTTTATTTTTTATAAAAGCCATAATAATTCAACCTATTGCCTATGCCTTTGTTCATGTGACTTGCAGGGGCAACGTTGACATGGTTTAGGCGAGTGCTCTCAAGATTCTGTTATTAACCACCAGTGGCAAGATGATTCAAAGATAATAAACGCGTAGTTTCTTATACTTTGGTAATGTTTGTGTGTTTTTTATTGTCAAAAGGAACATGGTCTTAGTTGACTTAACTTCTTGGGTGTGGGTTGTGGTTTCCTTAAAGAGGGCATCCATGACATGCATCTGTTTAAACATTACTTGTTTCCTATTTAAATTAAATTCTAGAAATGTTTGAATAGAGGTTAAAGGTCAAATGATTTATGTTTTTTCAGTTGGGGCGAGAGCTGGGGCCAGAAGGGATATATCCAGATGTCCAGGAACCGTGACAACAACTGCGGTATTGCTACCAAAGCAAGCTACCCTACAGTTTAGACTTGCTATAACTTTTCTGTATACATTTCTGAAGTTAAAGCCTACTAGCATTCAGTTAAGACTTGACACAAGTTTCATTTAGACATTTTTGAAGTTTAATTAATTAATATTATTCAAGAGTCAACAACACCGAAGTATATTTTGTATATTTGTGGTACTAGTTCACAATATTTGATGTTACGAAACTGTTAAATATACTGGTATTAATATGGACCTGTGATATGAGAAAAGTACGAATGATTGTTAAAAGCCGGATTAAATCAAAATCGAAATTTAAAAAATAATTCTTGATATATTTAATACATTTTCAGTAAAATGGCATGTTATTGTTGATTTAAAATAAAATATTGAAAACATATAATGTGTTCCCATTACATGTATTTATTATTGTAAATACCTTTTTATGTTGGTTTTGTCTCACTTAGGGCACGTCATGGGAAAAGGTACCTTCGGTCAATTTTAGTGATATTCTAGTTTTTACTAAATTTAGAAAGAACTAACAAGTATAAATCTATTTCATATAACTAAAAAGTTTTTGGTTACACATTTTGATATTAAATTGATATTTATACCGCGAAAAGCATAACAAATAATGTCGTCTGCTCATTTATGACGTCATTTCAAAGATTGCCGTCAACTGTCAGAAGGTACATTTTCCCGTGACGCCACCCACTTTAAAAAGAATGGAGAAGCTCAGCCAGCTTCTTTCATTACTGTTTGTATGCTTTTGTATGCCTATTTGTCGAGTTTTATTCGTGGGTTATGGTTGGATAAGAGTTACTTCATCCAACCTACCTGTGCTTGTTTGTTCATATGTAGAGGCAAGTATGAGGTTAGTACATCTAGAAAAAGGTGAAATATGCATATCAGGAATCGCCACATTCAGAAAAAACAGCCTCCCCACACAGTCAAGAAGAAGAGAGGGGGAGAGAGCATGGTTAATAAAATAATCAGTTTCAAAAAAGACACCACTAACAATAAACAAAAATGAGAACCCGAGGGGTTACCGCCTTGGAACGGTCAGTGGCAAATCAAATTGCCACTGGGGGTTTAAACCAGGTTCTAGGGTGCACCAACCTCACACTTGCCCCAACATGTTCTCGTATCACAAAACAAGTACAAATTGTCTTGGTGAAATAACTCCAACCCACCTATCAGCTCAACAATGTTGCATGCAAAAGCATACAAACATATAAACATAAGAATTTAATAGCATTGCAAAGCCAAAGGGCGGGTACTCAATGATCTTACCGAGACCAATGATCTTACCGAAACCTGGTTTAACGCCGCATTTGCAACAAATTTCACCACTGACAGTTCCAAGCTGGTTATCCCTCAGGTTCTAATTTTCGTTAATCTTGTGTTGTATTTCTCTTGAAACTCAGTCTGATCCTTTTAAAAATCGTGCTCTTCTTCACTCTTTTTACTGGCTTTTTTGGGAGGCTGTGTCTCTGAATATGGCCATTTCTGATATGCATAGTTCCTTTGTAGACATATTTTAAAAAAACAACAAATCTTAAGCAAAGTGAACAATTAGCAAAGGTTTATAAAATAACCCCAAAGCAACACACATACGGCGACAGCGCCTGGTTTTCATGCAAGAAACATACACACTATATATCATCCGTATGACTTAAAAGGTTTATTCAAGTATACCTATATACTACCACCTAAAATCATTGATATTCTGCATGGTTTTCTCTTTTCCTCTCTACTGTTTTGCTGTGTGGGGAGGCTGTGTCTGCTGGATGTGGACATTGCTGCTATGCATATTTCACTTTTTGGAATAGGCATATTATCATTAACTGAAGTCCGTCCGTTTGTCTGCGTGTATAAATGTTTCATTGCAAGGGCGTTTTTATTTGATGTACGCTGAGAATTCGTTGTTTGTGTTTCTATAAGAGTGTTCCACTAATTAATCTTTATGTTAGGTTACCTTTTTACTACTCATTACCATCCATGCCTTACAAAATGATCAAAAGAAGTCAGATAAAAACATCAAAAAAGCGGAAAATGATAGTCAACCAAAATAATAAAAAGAAAAAAAGAGAGTCACTTTAAGTTTACAACACAACATGCGATCAGAATTACGCACTACAATTGAAAAATTCTATAACCTACAAACCTTAATTTAATCGCGGTCATTAAAACCTTACTATTTAATAATAAGGCTTAGCATTTCTGATACAGACAAAAGTAAGAAAAATAAATCTTTTTGTTTAACTTAAAACATCAAATTTGAAAGGACATGTATTTCAAGACGGTAACCACTAAGGTATGTGTTATCCGTTTCGTTAATTGTTTACTGTGTCATTTTAAAACTTTGAAACCCATATAAGCCCATTCCCTCTTTTCCTTTCTGCTTTCTGTGTTGTTTTTTGAGAATCGCAATTCCTGACATGCGTGTTTCACTTTCAAATATATTAGTTTAATTACTGATCATTTTGCTGAAAGGGCTGGATTTGGATATGATCAAATTCATTTAAGTTAAACGAAAAATAAACTGGCATAAACCTCCATTGCTTTCTAATCTCACGTGCAGAACGAAGTTTACGTGAATTTTGTTATCATAGTGTTTTATACTTAAACAGACGACTGTTATTATCCATTAAACATTAGAAAAATCGGACAGTACGAGGGCGGATCAAAAAGTTCGTGGATTTTGTTTATAAATTGCTAACACGCAAGCCGATTTCATCTAAATTTATACAGATAATAATATCACAAATTACAATCAATTTTGCCAATTTGAAGTGAAATACATTAACAATTGCACATTTAATTGAAGTTTAAAAAAAAACTGTAAACATGGTCCGGCGCACGCGACGTCATAATCCTGTTTTATTTCTGACGACCTGAACGGCTAATCATGCTACGCATTTAGTTCCCTTTTAGTCTATTTTATTATCATGGTAGAATTGTTTGTGCGGCTTTGTCTCCCCGTACATTAAATCAGCGCTGTTATCAATTACCATATTTAATGATTTTTAAGTACAATACACACATCGATACATATATTTGTGTAAATATTCAGTATCGCTCAACCCGGGGCTTGGCGGCCTTGACAGTAAGTTGTGTCTACTTGATTTGGCCATTCTTGATATACATATTTCACTTCACTATCACTGCCCATGAATAGACTTCAGTTTACCGATCACTTTTATCGTGTTTAGTGGCTTTTAAAGTTCCATTTTCATCTGTTGAAATGAAGTACTAGAGAATCACAAAGCATTTCCAAAAAAGTAATTCGTAACCCCCTCCATAATACAGTGACCTACTAAAAAAGTCTTCCCGTACATTAAGTCAGTACTGTTATCAGTAAAATTACCCGTTACCGATGTCATGCAGTGATTTTTACGTATATAAGGGATATCCGATCAACCTTTTTTGGGGGGGTTGTCTCGGTAAGCTCAGTTGGTTGCGTCGCAGAAATTGCAGGGTTAGGAGCTGTCGCCGTGACGGTGCGGTTCGCTCCCAGCTAGATACACTATCATTTCATATTGCGTGGCGGTATTAAGCGTTTGACACATGTTACTCCATAAGTTCACACTGATCATACAAATAAATCAGTTTATCGCTAAAACATGAAAAACGATGCTGTACAACAACTTCCTACATGTTCTAGTGGGATAACAAAACAATCAGGGTCATATCAATATTATCACGCGACTGGGTGATAATGTGAAATGTTCCGATAAAACACACATCAAATTCATTAGCCAAAATAAAGACTGAGGGGAGAAAAGCAGAACACTGCAATCAAGGTTTGTTGTTTTTCATTTTAATTTTCATGATTTTATTTTAACATGTCACCGATTAATATGCTTATTTGTGTTGAACTTTTTTATTAATAATTAACAGTCACAATTTTTAAAATAATTCCGTGTACAAATGACATCAAATCCAACGAAAACGAAAGTATGGTTAAATTCTTAATAATTATGTAAACATTTGGGTTTTTCGTTCCCAGCTAGATGCAGTATCATTTATTATTCATTTCCCACTCTTTATAATAACGTATGATATGGCCCATACTGGGATTCGAACACGTACAGTATGGGTACAGCGCCTAGCCATGTACACCGATCACGCTACTGCCTGTGCTAACCGGGAAATAATGCAAACACCTCCACCCACAACCAAAGTTGCACAATTATCACTGATAAACTTTTACCTGCATACATTACCTCGGCAACCGATTTCTTTACTGATGACCTTACTGAGATGCGACGTGAAAGATTGTCATTGTTGATTTCATTAAATGTCGAATGTGGCAAAATTTTCATTTTCGTTGTTTGTGGTGTTTTGAATATGTTCAAAATGATCATTTTATAAAGCCATGGTCTCTTTTCCTCTCTTTTTTGGCTGTAATGGGAGGTTGCATGCGCCCTTTCCCGATATCCATAAATTTCATTACACTGTCAATTTTTATTGATGCAGATTAGTTACATGCGTACAAACCAGTAATTCGGGATAATTTACTTTACGTTACGATAATATCAAATGCAAATGCAAACTTAAAACGTTCATAAATTCAACTCTTTTCGTATTTTTCTCAGATGTTGAAACTTCTTCTGATTATTGCCTTGGCAACCGGCGCCTTGGCAACAAGTGTACTACCAATTAATCCTGCACTGGACGGGGAATGGTTGGAATACAAAAAGTCGTACAATAAAGTTTACGCTGACGAAGAGGATGAAAGAAGGTAGTTAAGTCTAACTGAAGTTTTATCTGATATTATAATGTTTGAAGCGGCTAAAAAAAAGTCTCCCCGTACTTTCAATCAGTTACCATCTTTGAAGCCCCTTGAACTGAACAAGAAACAAAATTCGTCTGTTGAAAGCCATAATGTACTCAGCAATTAAACAAAGAAGGCTGATAGTCCTTCTGGCTTTCGATTGTAATTTTATCTGTGAAATACAGAGAAGCGCTCAACCCGGGTTACGCGGTGTTGACACTTACATGTATATGCATTACCATTACTGCCAATGAATTAACATAAAAAAACCGATCCTGCAATATTATGGTACATGTATTTGTCGTGTTCGGTGGATTTCACAGTTTCATTTTCATCTTTTGAAAAATCAGTACACATACTCTATAAGGAAATAAGGCAACCAAGTATTTTAATTTCATATACATGTATCTGTATGGAATTTCAGGTTAATTCCGGTTAACAAAATAATATTGTGAGCATGGAAATAAGCTTTCATCTTATAAACATTGGTTTCAGTACACATGTTTTGTTTTATAATTCGGATATGTACGAAAATCCTATATATTTGCTTAACAGATGTTCAGTTATTAGCAACCATAATTTTCCATTTTTGGTTTTTGAAATGAAATTTATATAAATTTTAAAGTAATAATTTATTATATACAGTTCGCCGGTCTGTCTTAACAGCCATCTCCATTCAGCAATCACCTGTTTATAGAGCAAGTATAACTAGGAAAAACTGAAATTATGCTCTAATTTTCCCCGTTTTAAACATGTTACTGTGTTATGCGGCCACGTTATATGGGCTGAATGTTTTAAAGCTGAGATTAGAAACCAGTCTCAAATCTCAAGGATCTGATTGGCTGAAATGGCGACTGGTCGCCATTTCTGCCAATCAGATGCTTGAGATTTGAGACTGGTTTCCATGCTCAGTTTTATAACATTGGGCAATGATTTTATTGGAAAGCTGGTGAAGACAGGTTTGACTTTAATGATAAAAGGATTGCAGGCGTGGAATTTGGGAAGAAAATCTTGTCTACATCCGAAAACACAACATCGAGGCAGACAGAGGAGCACATACTTTCTGGCTGGGTATGAACAAATATGGAGACATGGTATGATAAGCAAACTAATTATTTTTCTTAAGGTTTAACATTCAGTAATGATGCTCAGCTTCTAGATGAATGAATCTTATCAAAGCCAAAATTGACTTAGAGTTAGATTTCGCTTTTGGTCCTACAATTAATTGAATATGATCTAAAAAAAACATCTGTTCAAATAAGTTCTGCTTTAAAGTTTGAGGTCTTATAATTAAAGAGAAAGATAAAAAAGGAATATTCATGAGAACATTTCACAAAACATTGGAGTTAGTTTTATAGGAAAGACAACTTCATTTCCTAATTGTTAATTTTATAATGACCACATAAATTGTTAAATACCGTGTTATAAAGATATCAGTTTTACTAATTTTAAACCGTTTTATAAATGTTTTTTTTTCCTTCAGACGAATAAAGAGTTTGCTAAAGCAATGAATCACTTTAAACCAACTAACAAAACATCTGGGTCCGCATTCTTGCCACCTAGTCACGTAACCTTACCGGACAGCGTTGATTGGCGAACTGAAGGGTATGTTACAGGCGTAAAAGACCAGGTAATGCTTCTGTTCCAACTTCCATGTTAGTGAAGACGAGACTGTTTCAAACGTGATCTATTTATCTATCAGAATTTAAAGTAGTTGTGTTTATATATCATGATAACTTTAATTTGTTGTACTTACAATTGGAATGTATTTATGCAAATTTAATACGTACGAATGGAATGTATTAATATTATTACATGATTTGATCATGCTGTGCACGAGCACACATGTTACACATAACGGCGGTCAGGTTTCGAGAAGTAACTAAATGTGTATAATTTAATATAACTTCTTTAATGTTCTGAATAATTTCATATTGAGATTAAATCTGCACCGAGTCCTTACTGATCAAATATGCTTTGCATCGACAAGAAGACTGTAGTTAAACATTATGCTTCAATCACTTAGGGTCAGTGTGGGTCGTGCTGGGCTTTTTCTGCGACAGGGTCATTGGAAGGTCAACATTTCAAGAAAACAGGACAACTCGTGTCACTATCGGAGCAGAATTTGATGGACTGTTCAAGACCAGATGGTATTTGATATTTGTCAAATAGTTGATGGACTGTTCCAGACCAGATGGTATTTGATATGTGTCAAATAGTTGATGGACTGTTCCAGACCTGATGGTATTTGATATGTGTCAAATAGTTGATGGACTGTTCCAGACCAGATGGTATTTGATATGTGTCAAATAGTTGATGGACTGTTCCAGACCTGATGGTATTTGATATGTGTAAAATAGTTGATGGACTGTTCCAGACCAGATGGTATTTGATATGTGTCAAATAGTTGATGGACTGTTCCAGACCTGATGGTATTTGATATGTGCCAAATAGTTGATGGACTGTTCCAGACCTGATGGTATTTGATATGTGTCAAACATTTCCGCCATCTGTCGTGTAATGGCTACTATGTTTTATGTAGATGCGTTTGTTGATTTGACTGTATCAGATTATATCTTTTTGTTGTAATATGTTATTTTAACTGACAGTAGTTTTATTTCATTTCGCGGGGACGAAAACAGCTTTAGTTGGCATTTCGCGCATGATTTAATGATATATCTTCCTCATAAGATACGCAGTTGTATGGTTCAGTTTTGCTTGGGTTTAATTTCGCACACTTTTCTTAGCTCGAAATATGCAAACAATTAAAACCGCGCAAACACGTTATGGTTTCACAATTCAATGACAATTAAGCGGTCTTTTAAATCAATGTAGTATTTCAGGCAACTTGGGATGTGAAGGTGGTGTTATGCAATATGCGTTCGAATACATCGTAAGAAACAACGGTGTTGATACAGAGGAGAGCTATCCGTATGAAGAAAGGGTACGTGATGTAGAAGAGTTGACATGCTTCTGGGGAAATGCAATACATGTACATGTACTGTAATGTATTTATTTTCGTGTATGACGTGGCATGGTTTTCATGGTGGGTTCTTGGATACGTGGTATTTATTTTGTATACGATTTGTTTGGAAACTCTTATCTATAGCCTTTATAATTGCCAAACAATTACTATTACTGAAATAAAGACTCCTCAGTAACCTGCAACTGTCAAGTTCTATGGTTTAGTTCAATTTTACTTAACCTCAATCCATAGAACGGTTAATTTTTTGCTTATACACCAAATGAACGTTTATGGCATGTTACACTTTACAAAAAATGATTCTATTTCAGGATGTTACGCAGTGTAGATTTAATCCTGCCAATGTTGGAGCGACATGTTCCGGTTATGTCAACATTAAGAGAGGTAGCGAGGCAGATTTGGAGGCCGCTGTTGCAACTGTGGGGCCAGTCAGCGTGGCCATGAATGCCAACCACAAATCGTTTCAACTTTACAAGTCTGTAACAAATCCTTTTCATTTATTGATTTCAAATTTACTCCGGGACGGGTATTAACTCGTAACTTTCTATAAGGGGCGCGTCAGGGGAAAATGTATATTCGGACAGTTGACGTCAATCTTTGAAATGACGTCAAAAATATGAGCAGACGACATTATTTATTATGCATTTCGCGGTAAAAATACCATTATATTGTCAAAATGTGTAACACAATCACGTTTTTTGTTATAAGAAATTGATTTTTAGTTGTAAGTTCTTTCTTAATTTAGTACATGTAAAAACTAAAATATCACTAAAAATGACCAAAAGTACCTTTTCCCATGATGTGCCCCAATTATAATGGCAAAGCGAGGTGTTCGCATATCTAAAAATTATTTTTAAAAATGCATTGTCCATAAATGTCCTTCTATGTATTGAATAAATGTTGTAGCTCTTTATTACAATGAAAATGTCGTAGAATAGAGTTTGATAAACTGAAATCACTTAATATACATGTAACCTTTATGCCAAGGTATGTTGCAAACCTGCTACCTGTTGTTGTATTTTGTGGGACAATGTGCAAAGAGAGTAACTGTGAAACAATGTGACTGTATCTTTTATTAAAACGTTTTTCTTTTAAATTTTCTTTTACGCGTTAACACTTTTGCAGTAAAATTTCATTGTGTATATTGAATCAAAACGAAATAGATCTTGTTCAGGTTATGCCCATATGCTTGTTATATTGTAAGTAATGATCTGGTCCCAAGATTATAAAACTGAGAATAGAAAACAGTTTCAAGTCTCAAGGATCTGATAGGCTAAAATGGCGAAATATGCTTGAGAGTTGAGACTGGTTTCCATGCTCAGTTCTATAATCCTGGCCCCTGGTAGTAATTTCTGAGATAAGACAATGTACTTTACATTCATTTTTACAACAATAGGACCTTGATATGGAATCTTTGCTAATGTAAAAAACGTTATTATAAAACATGCATTTACAAGTCCCAGTGGCATTTTGTTCAGTTGTGACCGTTCCAAGGCGGTAACTCCAAGGGTTTTCTATGTCGTTAATTGTTTGTGGCGTCTTATTTGAATTGACATACTTATAACAAAATGCTCTCCTTACCTCTCTTCCTTTTTCGCTGCGTTGGGAGGCTGTGTTTTGTGAGTGTGGCGATTCCTGATTTGCATATTTTACTTTTTTATATGACTTCAGATCGGGGATTTACCACAACTTTTTCTGCAGTCAGACAAATCTAGATCACGCTGTACTAGCGGTAGGCTATGGTGCAGAAGACGGAAAAGACTATTGGCTGGTTAAAAATAGGTACATGTAATGGCTATAAATAACTTTTTATCCTTTTTAAAATGCCTGACCTAATTTCGCATGCCCATGGTAATGAAGTGTGTTTGAGGTATTAGGTGGCCATAAAATGTGTGTAA
Organism: Corbicula japonica; assembly: GCA_038501625.1. NCBI lineage: Eukaryota > Metazoa > Mollusca > Bivalvia > Venerida > Cyrenidae > Corbicula > Corbicula japonica. Next base: position 7,292,549 of record JAZAYU010000023.1, read on the forward strand.
GTAATTTTGGAGGTGATCACAATATCACTGTTGGTCTTTTTTATATACAGCCAAGCCTGTATTAAGCAACCACGCAAGGGAGCCAGTGGCTGCTTAATCCAGATGGCTATTGAAAACAGGTAAACATTAGAAAAAAATGTCTGTGCTGAATGCAGGTGGCTGATAAAGCGGGTTCAACTGTACTGTCAAACCTGTATTTAGCTGCCATCCAAGGTAGTGACATGTTGTGACTAATTAACATAAGTGGTTGTTTAAGACAGGTACAATTTGGAACAATGACAGTTTATAACATATTCAAACACGTTGTTGAAGACAGGTGATTGCTGAGTGCAGGTGGCGGCTAAGGCAGGTTCAACTGTAACTGCATGGTTTTTAAGGATTTTGTGTGCAGCACTGTCTGTTATAGGGATCAATTTGGGATTGGTGCTTCATTGAACTCAGTTTGAACTGCACCATTGGCAAATTCTTTGTCTCTTACTGTTCTCAAAGAAATCTCAAAGAAATCTCTGGTTCTCGTTGTTGTTAATTGAATGTGTGTTGTGTTTAATGATGAAATTAAAAAGGTAAGCAATCGTTTCCTCTAATGTTAGCTGTAGTTTCTGACTTTCGATATTCGTGATATGCAAATTTTATTTTATAGTGTGTAATTTTCTTTTGTAGTTGGGGAACGAGTTGGGGAATGGCGGGCTATGCTAAGATGTCAAGAAATCGCAACAACAATTGTGGAATCGCTACACAGGCCTGCTACCCCACTGTGTAGAACATTAGACAGCCTATAGATGTTTAATACGAGCATACCCCGTAGTTATATGAATACGTTCAGTAGAAAATCATTTAAAACTGAAGACATTGGAATGTTTTATTTGACTGCATAATAATGTTGAAATCTGAGTTATTATTACATAATAATTATTATGAAATTACAGACAATTTTCTTGTTTTTATGTGACAAGTTGCACTGATATGGACCCTAGCATGGAAATACTGTATTTTATTATGTTATTAAATAGATGAAGTAACATTAATGCTACCGACAAATAATTTAAATATTACCGGGTCGGTTTGATTTAGCGTGCTCATGTGCGCAAGTCTCAGGCAGTAATATGCATTTCCATTACAGTCCAATCTAACAGATACTGCATTATTTTCATTTGTGTCGTGTTCCCTTTTCATCTATTTCATTATTCACACTAATATACATTGTATGTACAGGCTCAATGGCCAAACGGTTATTGATAACAGCACAGATTAAACGTAAAGGGAGACTTTATGCAGTCGACAAATAAGGCACAAACAACGTTAGTGTCATATTTAAATAGATGAAAACAACGGAACATATTCTTCAAAGATATATGTCTTTATTTCAGTTTATTATATGGACGAAGTAACAATTACAAAAAAATGACTGTAAATATAAAAAAGTTCATATTTCAGTACAGTGGATTGAATCTTCTATCGACCAAGTGTAGAACTATGTTGCGGCATGAAATAACTTAATTTTTGATTCTCTTACACGTTAAACTGTGTTGTTATAGTGCGCTTATCAACTATATGTAGCTGTGATTACATTGCGCACAATGTTCAACAACTTACTTTCATAGACGGCCCTTTCTGTTTCGATTAAGATCTAAACCCATCTGAACCAACATATCAATATGGGACTTATTATTATCACTGTAGCCTGATCGGGGTTTATACCATGCACCATGGAATCAAACTAACAAATTTAGAAATCGTTAACATCTTATCAGGAATTAGACAGACCGTTTTTAAGAGCATAATTGTGGCCATTTCAATTGCAATTCCAACTGTCAATTACATTTTCGGGCATAATGCTTCATTTTGTTGACGCCCAATGGCTAGTCTGACTATCTCTTGAACCTGTTGGGGCAAGTGTGAGGTTGATGAACCCTAGAATCTGGTTTATACCCCCAGTAGAAAATTGTTTTGCCACTGACCATTCCAATGCGGTAACCTTTCGGGTTCTTACTTTTGTTAATTGTTTGTGGAGTCTTTTTGATACTGATTATTGTATAACCATGCTCTCTTCTCCTCTCTTCTTTTTTGGGAGTGTGGATAGACTGTGTCTTTGTGGCCATTCCTGATACGCATAATTCTTTATTTTATATCTCCGATTTTACTCGTCACTGGTTCACGAGCGGTGTAATAGTAGCCATGCTGCGTGTAGTCCTGAAAAAAAATTGCAATATTGTCTCTTTTTCTTAATTTTGAAGGACACTTTGCAAAGTTCACTTTCTGTTTTATCACTGTTGTCCGAAGATTTAAATTATTCATATTTATTTTTCTTATAGGCGCCATTAGCGCATTTACCAATCTCAATGAAACTTACCACTGCAGAGCAAAAATGATTTTCTTAAAGTTTTGTTAAGAAATAAAACTTTATCTTAAAGAAAATGAAATGAGGATCTTAAATGATTTTTACAGAACAAAATTTATTAAAATGGCATGCTAACATTTCAACATATTGGCTTTATATTTAAATGTACACAGATGCTAAAGGGATAGACAGATACATTGTTATGAAATCCTTTTATTGTTTATTTTTACAATTTTACACTCGATTGTAAATTTTACATAGTAGGAAAGCTTGCCATAGTCGCTATCCCACACTGGTTCCGTTTGTTTCTCGACATCAAAATGTACCCTGTTTTACCCCAACTTGTGCCCCAGCTGGAATGTAAACATAGCGAGTACAACTTCCTGTTTTGAAAGATTTTTTTCTTAGAAACGCACTGCGGCTAAATAATCACAGCTATCAATTACACTTTTACAGTTACTAACATTTAACTTATACCACACTCAAACCAGATTAAATGACTTTGAAATGAATTGTTTTAAAACTAGTATGTAAAAATGTTTTGCCATATTTCAGTCTTTACAGTCCATTTAATAAGTTTAAAGCTGCTATATTATGTTGCTGTGTTATATATTTCGGTTCATTACGAAACAATAATTAGTCTTTGCCTAATTAACTTCATAGTGTGTTCGTAAAACAATATCATTGCATTGTTGCTCGTGTGCTTTGACACAACCATTTAAACCCGTATGAGAAAAACGTGGACCATTTGAAATTTCCATGAGTATACCGATTGAAATTGTATTACCCAATGCAACAATAAGTTTTATAAATTTTGTGAGCGATTTACAATAGGTAAAAACTTTATTTCACAATCTAGATCGAAATAACTTTGAAATAGAGAAGAAATAAATGAAAATCTCTCAAACGGCACAATGCACATTCATCAAACTTTGCACAAATAAATGCTATAAGTGTATATTTATTTTGCATACGTTATACGTTAAGAAAAGTTAGAACTGTTACAGCAGAAATAAAATAGTTAGAACTAACAAATCCCTTAAATTCTATTATTATTTTAACACAAAACCACAATTTAAATGTCAATATGCGTAAAATGATAATGACAATAATATCTAACAGTGCCTAAGGTCATTGAAAAGAACTTTCAATTGTGAAGAGAGGAATCAACATTTTATTTTTATGTCATCCATTTTTGCGCACAGGAAATTGAAGTTCAAAAAAAAAACTCACATTGAATACATTTGTTAGACCAAAGGACCTTAGGTATAGTTGTCAGTTACTCATTACTCATCAAGACATTTAAATTTATGATTAGTGTTGCTTCGTTTTTGTGATCAATTGCGAATATAATTTTAGGGGGGGGGGGGGGTCTAAATATTTTTCTTTAGTGTTCTAAATTTTCTTAGCGTATTAATATATGTTTAATTTCTTTACAAATTAAACATATATTAATAACATTGGTTTGCGCAAAGTTTCATGAAACTTCACTGTGCCGTTTAAGAGATTTTTATACTTTTTTGTCTATGGCAAAGCGATGTCAAAAGGCGCAATACCTTAAACGACTATTATTATTATTATTATTTGAAATTCATTCATCATGCTTTCTGAATCAGGTTATATGAGTAGCCTTTTGTGTATATTACACGGATTAATTTGTGAGCCTAACGCGACATTGCAAAACAATTATTAGTGCACTTAATAGGTAACTGGAACTTAGATATAATAAGAAATTGTTTACCAGTTTTTGACTATCCAATAATCGTGACCGGACTGGTCAGTTCCATACCCAACGACTAGCATATTATGATCTAGTCTTGATGTTGAACAATGTCGTTCATTATATACACCGTCCCTGAAAGCAATTCGAAGTATTTTTGAAATATGACTGTAGAAATTCTGGTAGGTAAACCTTGGCACAATCATGTTCGACTCTGAAAACGTTAAAAGTGTTTGCTTTGTTTTAATTTATGGTTGCCTATGACTAAAAATCATCAAAACTTTGATGGTCGGCCGATTTTTTTTTCAATTATTTATTTCCATGTGTGTAAATTGTAAAAAGCATTATCTCACTCCATAATAAAATTCAAAAAAAAATACGTGCATTACTAATAACATGAGTCTATATAATCTAAAGTGTTTCCTTTACCTGTACAGTTGAAATGAAGCATGACTAGCATCAATATAAACAGCGATTGGTCCGATGTTGGCCACAGCTTTTTGAAGAGCCTGTTCTGAACCCGATTCAATATCCATGCAACCCTTTTCCGTCGCACCGATAGTCTTATTATTGAATCTGCACTTTCTCTGCAAACAAACTTTACTAGCTTTACTGCAATTAAGGCGTTACAAACTTGCTTTTTGGTAGGAGTAATACACACATTTTGAAGGATGTTTTTTTTTTCTTAGAAAGTTGCACTCTCTTACACTATCGGCTCATTACATTCACCTCTGTTCTAGGCTGGGACTACTTTCAACTACTTTTAATTTAACTCAAAGAAAAAGTTCTCCAATTACATTTACAATAGATTGGGTTTCTTCGGTTTTAATGAAAGATAGTGAAGATTTCTGTCATTCGTTTTATCTCAAGCTTTCAAATTCGTAATTATAACTCAATAAAATGAGGCTGTCGAGTTTAGTAAAAAATCTTGACATTAAGCCTTTTGCAGAGATGTAAAGTGAGTGTAAGGAACGACAACTCTGCGAAGGAAATAGAGGAAATTAAGTAGATTTTTTTACAATACTAGAGATCATATTAGCAAATGTAACATATGCAAAATCCAACAACAATCTGTAATTGTTAAATACTTAAAAGAAGGAAAACTTTGAGAACATTTTAGAAATTTTAGAACGACACCCTTCATTTAAACCGTCTGTATAAAGGTCAAATCATATTGCTGTATATTTTCAAAACTGATATTAATTATACTCGTTTCCTGCCCCTAGAAAGCAAAGAAATATACCGTATTGTGGTTTATTTACGTTTTGATGCTTACAATATATACGAAAGTATGCTTATTTTTTTTATAGCATAGACAAACACAAAAAATACCGTTTGCATCAGAACTATAGAATTGATTTAAAACGTGTAGAAAAAAAATGATTTGAATTGTAGCATAAACTTGGTTCATGTATTTTTAGGTAATAAAGTTGTTGATAGAAGTCGACGACGTTATGCAATTTCTATAAAACGTAGGATTGCGATTGAATTATTAAGTAATCCTTTTAACTGCCTGACTTACTGATGTTTCTTGGTAAGGATATGATGCCTCTGTGTCAATTCCGCCGTTTCGGATGACATAGGCAAATGCCTCATTAACCACATTTTCGAAACCAGAACCTTGACATCCTTGTTCCACTAAAAACAACATATATTTGGATAATTCACGTAATATGAAACTATAGTTTGTTTTGAAAGCGACACTCGTAATAAATATATATTCTCTTATACTATATTATACAGGCAAAATTGTAAACACTTGATTTTGAAATGGGAAAACTATTGAGAATATTATTATTATCGTGTAAAGTTTCCAAATAAATGTTCAATATAACCCGCCATGTTAAAAGTGTATGACGTCGTCAGCACTCTCATAATATATTCATATCAATTTCTTGACAATACCACTTAGTAAAAAAGTGAAATGTGCATATCAGGAATGGCCATATCCAGAAGACACAACCTCCCCACACACCCAACAAGAGAGAGGAAAGAGAGCATGCTTCCTAAAATGACAAATTTCAACGAAGACACCACAAACAATTAACGAAAATGAGAACCACAGGGTTTCAAAAAGGTTCTCATATGAACAACAAATACATCGTTGAGTTGAATTGTTGAAATTCAAATCAACAATGTTTCATGCAAAAGCACACAACACTTTAAAACCATAAGACGTTAAAAGCGCTGTAAAGCAAAAGGGCGGGTACTCAATGACCTTACTGAGACCAGAACACTGGAGTAAAAACAACAACAAAAAAAACAACAGATCGAGCTTCTAAGTTCTTTTACTTTCCCTATAATCCTTCATAAAATCTGAAACCCCTGCCACTGTTGTGCAAACAAAGAAGTAAGCATAACGATCCACTTCAGACGTGTTAATCACCAGGCATGCAGAGCGTTGTAGAAAATCATGTTGGTAACCTCTGAATAAAATCTGTGTATCTAAGAACAAACTTGCAAAAGGTGTTCCTAAATGACACCAATAACCAACAAAAGTTCTTCTGTTTAATATGCAAAAGTTACATTCATTGAAACAATTAACATTAAAATCGTTGAGCCCACATTATGAAATGTGTTAGCTAAAATCAAATTTGCATGCATTATAAAAATTGATTTAAACTTTAACCGTAAAGTAAAGGGCCACGTATGTTTGCATCAATAAATATTATCAATGCATGTCAATTTTATAGTTTTTAATCGTTTATTTTAATTTGTGCAAAAAGTGACCAAAGAATATATTGAAATAGTTGGAAAACACGTTAAATATCAAAATATTGCAGGCTTGGTTTGAATGAGACAAATATATCGTTGAACTATGTTTCACTTTTGACTAATTTCACATAAATAATTTGCATAATTAAATTTTAAAATCCCCACATTGTCACTTATGTGCGAAACTATTGTATAACGTTCTTTTTTGTGTACAGATACAATACTTTTGAAAATAAGTAAATACACAAAATGTGATATAAGATGTAATGTGTCCTATTTCTCATCCGAATGAGATGTTACCACGTGTCGCCACCTGTTCCAATAATCTGTAATGATTCCCATAAAAAGTTGCTTGCTAGAGGCACAGGCGTTTGAAGTTTTATTTATGATTAGCGCTTACTTTCACTTTTCGTTATAGTGTCAGATGCAATATCGAAGATATTGCATATAAAAGTATATTAAAAGTGAAAGTAGAGTCTGACGTAAAAAAGGTGAAATATGCATAATATCAGGAATGGCCACATTTAGCAGACACAGCCTCCCCACACAGCCAGAATGTAGAGTGGATAAGAGAGCATGGTTTTAAAATAATCAGTTTCAAAATAGACGCCACAATCAATTAATAAAAGTAAGAACCACCAGGGGTTACCGCCTTGGAACGTCAGTGGCAAAACAATTTGCCACTGGGGGTTTAAACTAGATTCAAAACTTCAAACGCCTGTGCTGTAAGGTATACTGCGTTAAAACTCTAAAATGTGATTACTACAGTCTATTAGGTTCTGCTCAGACAACGAGACAAGACTTCCTGTTTTCTTGTAGTTCTGTCCCTCCAAAGACCCAGTCACTGAAAACGCCCAGGTTGCTCCACACTGACCCTTAAACGAAATATTTATTACCGCATTGAAGCAAATTTATAAATTAATTTATATAATTAATAACTTATAATATAAAATAATTAAAATTAAATAATATATTATTATTATTATTAAGGATTACTAATTAATCATTGATTACTTGTTTTTAAAAGGTCGCCAAACGAACAAGATATTCAGGGACATGGTCAAAGACGTTCTATTAGACTAAAGCTGAAACCTCTACATGTCATATCATTGTGACAATGCAAGTGTTCGAAAGCTTTTGCAAATGCCGTGTATACTCAAACCCAACGAGATTTTTTGGTATCGGAACGTTTCTCTGTCATACAGCTAGTTGAAATAACAAAGATTGGTTTTGTATCTGTGAATTTCATTGTGAGAAAAATTTGCAGGGAAATTGTGTTAGTTGGATCCCACCCCTCTACCCCAGATTTATTCACTTGCGAGCCTTGTGAGCATAAGAGGAAAGTTGACAACATGATATAGGTTTTACAACTTTCCCAGTATCGCTTGTTGTGTGTTATATTTTAATTATTTGCGGAGAAATCATCATTTTTGAGTATACAACTCGTGTGTTCATTTTTTAATGAAACTATCAAACGAGTCATGTTATCGAGTTGTAAATCGATTCAGATGAAGAGTTATATGATTTTAGCATAAATGAATGCGTATGTTTTATTATTTTTACCACATAAACTTATGCGTCGAGAAACTTGCATTACTTGTTCCTTTTCTGTCGACCAGTAGAACCCAGGTAATTAAACTATAGTGTAATTTAGCCTCAGGGTGAATCAAGTACAAGTAGTCCCCACATTATATCTTATCTTTCACTTTTCTGAGTCTGGAAGACTATTACACCGGTACTATTAGCAATAGTCGGCTTTTAGAGCGAAAAATACTATAAAAAAATGACAATGTCTTCATTGGTGTAAAAACAATGCATAACAGAATGTGTTTTAATGCACTTAATCATTATTTGGATAGAAAATGTTAATATTAATTTGTATTGTTTTAACAACACGGTTTGATATTGATTTGGACACGATATTTTGCTAGCTATATATAAAAACGATTAGGTTTGTTATTACACTCGTACACCGGAAACTATGTGGTTAATGTAAATATTTATTAGTCGGCCGCAGAAGCGGCCGACTTATATTTGTGCTTACTTTGAGAATTTGATGTAGAAGGAGAGCAGCATAATCTCAGAAATGTTTGTATTTTTGTTCACATATATATTCATGAGAGATGTTTTTTTTTAAAAAAACGATTCACGAATTGTTAACGATGTGCATCATTGGAACTGGGTGACATCGCTTTGTAGGATTTCAGTGATTTTTTAAAAAATTTCAGATAATAAGTTCTCCTGAGCACGTGACTATTTTTTGTCGGGATAATAGCATAATTTCAGAAATGGTTTTATTTTTGTTCCGAGATATATATAAATGAGAGTTGTTAAGCAAAAAAAGTATGAACAAATGGTAAACGAATTGTATCATAGAAACTGGTTGACAACGCTTTGTAGGATTTCCTTTATTTTTCTTATATTTTAAAATAATAAGTTCTCCTGAGCACGTGACTATTTTTTTAAAGCAACGGTAAACGGTCTTTCCGTATAGTCGGTTAAGGATGTTGACTGTTGCACTGTAGATGTACCTGTTGTGAGTTTTGGAACACAATTCGTGAAAGTTTTGCTCGGAAACAAAGATTTGAAAAAATGTACAATTGCGATACTGGTCATCCATTGTTTTTAATTGTACATTGCAAGACGTAGTTTCCGTATAATCGGTCAGGAATGCTGACCTTTGCACTGCGTTTATACCTATTGTGATCTTGTGGAACATAATTGGTGAGATTGTTTTTTCGGGACAAAACGTAATTATACTATAAAATTATGGTACGTTGCTTTTTTAATCGTGCAATGGTCTGTTTGTTAATGTTTGTTATATACCGCGTCGATTGTTTTACGGGTTTGACATTGTTACGTAACACAGACGGCGTTTAGCCCAAACTACACACAACTTTGGTGATCTCCCCTTGATTGTGTTACCCAAAAATATTGAACACTTTTGTTAGAACAAATTTCTAATGTTTTGTGCGAATTTAAATTGTGAAAGTTATAAAAATGATGCAAACTGAGTTTTTCGGAAGTGGAACTAACATCACAGATAGTACGTGAAATCCTGAAAGGATTACAAATAAACACAGACATGGAAAAAAATTATTACTGTGATTTCAAGAGGTCATGGCGTAACGGTTTTAACTGTTTAAAACTATCCCAAATAGTGTGCAGTCATTGTATGCATAAATGTGCAATCAACTTTACTAAAACAGTTTGGCATATTTTGCATATAATGATTTGTATAAAACCAGCTGCATGGAAACACATCTGATTATTGTTTACATTTACTGGTGAGGATGTAGTCTTACTAAAGATAGACTCTTCAAGCACTTAAAGGACAACAAAGTTCTGTATCACACTGGCAGTTAAACACCGTCCAGGTTTACAAGTCTTGAAGGTAAATAGTTGTATTTTTTAAACTAGCTTCCTAAGTTTCAATGATATAATATTTGTTTTTTCAATATGACCACTTCACACATGGATTAAAGAAACAGGTATTTTTAATTTTTAAATTATCTAGTTTTTGCCAGGTAATTATTGCAACAACAGGAAAAAATTATGACGATCAGTTTGGATTTAACTTGAAAATTAACCATGTCAGACTTAATTTTCCTGCCCCGGGGATTTTAATAGATGCAAGTTCTTGCATTTTGATGCAAGCAAATTAGTTTTTCTACATTTGACTGTTCCTGATTTTGAGCTTGGGTTCTTTTGATGAAGAAATCATGGTCCAATTTTGCAAGAATAAAGATAAATATTGTGTCTGCATTTTAATTATAAAATGAATACTTATATTAGACCACTGAACATATATTTAAACGAAGTTAAAGCACTTTTATAAGTAGTTAAGTTCAAGTTGAACACAAGAAATACATGTAACTTGCAACTATTTAATTTTGAGCCCTTTAAAACTCTCAACAGGGACAAACAACCCCTGGTTTTCAAAAGCTATTGAAATCCGAAATCCCTGCACCTATGAAGAGACTTTTCACGAGCAAAGAACAGTCGTTGGCTCATTAGATGTGATAAATTTGTGAATAAAAAACATATTTAAAAGAACATATTAAACTTAGCCAGGGGGTCAAAAGTGAAAAAAATCAAATATGCTTGCATAAAAATGCAAGAATCTGCATCTTTTGAAATCCCTAAATGATATCTTCTAATGAAAATAATTTAACTAAATGGCATTGAAAGAACATAGATGTATTAATATTTCTGATGACAAACTAAGAATAATTATATATTATTATAATTACATATGTATTAACTTTAATAGTTATAGTAACTGTAATAGCTTTATGATGTACATGTAGAGTAATTACTAAATTTTTAGTTGAAGATGATAATATTCACTAAGAAAGATTGTTCAGGTCATTCTAAGGGGTAAAACTAAAGTTTATTGATAAAGTGCACCTTTCTGCTATAAAAATGTGCCTTTCATTTCATGTGTTACTAGTGTAGATCCAGATCAGACTGAACATTTGTGCCATCTGATCAGATCTACATTGGTCATGTCTTGTTCAGAAATAACTAAATATGAATCTGAAAGTGAATAGTGCAGATTCTGACTAAACAGCAAAGAGATGCAGGGTGATCTAGATCTACACTGTTTGCATATGTTAAGGGTTGAAGTTAGAAATGGATTTTCTGTGCAAAAGTCAAGTATTCCATGTTTTGTGTCTACTCTTTCCATGCTGCTTATTCCATTTGTGACAATATTAGACCATATCAACATGCATATCAGTTTGGCTAATCAGAGTCTGTTAATGTTTTGATCTTTTAGGTACATGTACTTCCTGGTCAAGATTCAAAGAATGTATATATAGATCAGATAGATGTGGTGCATGCATTAAAAGGGTCTAAATAAAATTGACAGATAACAGTGGGGAAATGGTGTCTGTTAAAGGCTTTAGCTAATGAAATGAATTTAAAGAGCCCCTTTATCTGAGTTTTAAGGTTGGACACTTCCTAAAAATATGGTTACATTAACATAACTCTGGCTCCCTCTGACACATTGTTATACATGAAACCAAGATCAAACAGCCTTTCACGGGGTCCCTGTGTATTTACGTTGAAAGTGAAAATATTCAAGAGACATAGTACAAGGTAAAGAAATAAGCTATAACAATATATGAAATAAATACAATTTTGCTAACTCAACAATTTCCAAACTATATGACTAACACAAAAAAAAAATTGTTGTTCCTCTTTTATTTACTCAGATATTCTGCTCTGAATCTACGCATGTTGCACCTGCATTTAAAGACATATGTGTGAGGAAATATTAATACATTAACATTTGTATTTACATAACACACAGACATAAAGCTAAGTAAATGACAGTACGTTTACATATCGACACACATCTTAAATGAAGGTGCGAACAAACTAGATCCAGATCAGATATTCTGCTCTGAATCTACGCATGTTGCACCTGCATTTAAAGACATATGTGTGAGGAAATATTAATACATTAACATTTATATTTACATAACACACAGACATAAAGCTAAGTAAATGACAGACAGTTTGCACCTGCATTTAAAGCCAGATATATGAAGTACATAAGTTATAATATTTACGTAACGGTCATACATATTTAGGTAAATCGATTTGCTCATACCAGTTTATCAATTTCCCGCCTCAGGCTACCTTCTGCCTTACTCTAACATTATACCTATTTAAACACTATGAAGCACAGCTATATAACTCAATGGACGACGCTTGCCATATCCAACAAGGGAACCAGCGTAGTGTCTTCCAACTAGTTCTACAACGTCATTGCACATACCTAGATAAGTGTTGTTCATTGAACTACGACAGCTATGTAACTCAATGGAAGACACTTGCCATATCCAACAAGGGAACCAGCGTAGTGTCTTCCAACTAGTTCTACAACGTCATTGCACATACCTAGATAAGTGTTGTTCATTGAACTACGACAGCTATGTAACTCAATGGAAGACACTTGCCATATCCAACAAGTGAACCAGCGTAGTGTCTTCCAACTAGTTCTACAACGTCATTGCACATACCTAGATAAGTGTTGTTCATTGAACTACGACAGCTATGTAACTCAATGGAAGACACTTGCCATATCCAACAAGGGAACCAGCGTAGTGTCTTCCAACTAGTTCTACAACGTCATTGCACACAACTAATTATGTGTTCACTTAGAACGACAACTTAACTTAGCGTACTGTACATTTGAATGCTCGGATAAAAGTTGATTCATTTATGTTTTCGGTCGTTTCGCAGAAATTGTCGTTGTCTTTGGTTTTCGTTTTCTTTGACATGGTTTTTTCCCATTAGTTTTGGGTTCTAGAACTATTGTCTTACCGTCAGTAGAGGTCACTAGTCTAGTATCGCGTACTACATGATTCCTAAACCGTTTGTAATGATTGTATCTCTGTTTTTCTGTCATTATTGTCCACTCCGTTTTTGACTTAATGAAGTTTATGTGAGTTTCGGAAAGGCGGTATTCGCCAACTCCTACTAAAGCGCTCCGTAGACCCTTATACTGTCCTTTCACCAAGTCATGTGCTAATTCAACAAACTCCGGAAGTGACCTTGATTTCCAGTCAGTCGTCTGTTTTAATACGTGATTCATTGCTTCGCAATGTGATCGGCATAATTGTTCTTATATCCCTCTACGTTCTCCGCCTTAAGCCTGTCACGTCTTTGTTTGTCATGAATTTGCCGCTTGCTAGTTGGTTGCGTTAACTCATCATACTTATTTATCAAATCGTTGTAAATTTGATGCGGCTTCTTCTTACCAGTCTGCGCGGTTATTTCGTCCATAACGAACTGGGGCGTTCTTACGTATTCGTTATTTTTGTTAGAATTACCATGTGCTGTAAGCCCCGGAAATTTCCCTAAGTACTCTACCAAAGCAAACGCACTAGAAACGCCACCTTCTCCTAACCACGTCACTTTCTTTCTGTAATTATTGTCTAACTTATGCACCGTGTAATATCTATGAATAATAACAACTGAGTCTCGATTTGGTTGCGGTACCATTGGTACATACACTTTCTTGCGCTGAGCTTGTTTGCGAAAGCAATAGACCCCATCGCGAAAATATATAACTTTTAAGTCTCCATTTGAACAGATTAAGAAGTGAGACACTGGTGACGTACCTTTAGAACTATCCCATATCCCACAGTCATCGGAAAAATTGCTTCGTTTCATAACTTTTCTATTCTGCGTATTGTTAGAGTTTTCTACAATGTAATATACATTTTCTTTAAGACCATTTGGTATTTGATCTTTTCCGGCCTGAGCACTTGACAATATTCTAAAAACTTCCGAAATCTCCAAAAAACCTGATGGAAGACTACCAGATGTGTTGTCATCTGTACAAGGAGCATCCGAAATCAGATCGGACTCAGAAATATCATTACTAGACGTACTACTATCAAGGACCCTATCCGAATGCATGTCGCTATCATAAACTGGAAAATTCTGATAATCTGCCTCATAATCTACATTTGACCTGCTTATTGTATTGGTGTTATCTATACTGGTATCACTTTCATATAGAGGAAAATGATTGAAATCACTGGAATTAACGCTACTGTGCGACACAGATTTGCTAGAACTGACCTCAACTTCCTTAATCGACCCTTTGTTAACGGACTTGCTACAACTGACCTCAACTTCCTTAATCGACCCTTTGTTAACGGACTTGCTACAACTGATCTCACCTTCTGGAACAGACCCTTTGTCAATGGACTTGCTACAACTGACCTTACCTTCAGTAACAGACTCTTTGTTAACGGAATTGCTATATCTGACCTCACCTTCAGTAACCGACCCTTTGTGTACCGACTTGCTACAACTGACCTCACTTACATCATTAATCCAGCTACTACCTAGTGTAAGCTGTATGTCTGTTAACTCGGGAACGCTGTCACTAAGATCAAGGCTTCCAAATGTACAGTTATATAATGAACTCATATCAACTGCTCCTATATCTATACAACTTGATTTTTCTACAAGGGGAACAAAATGATTCGCGGCAAATGAGTTGCACTTGCTTGAAACTGTAGTGCTTGTCCACATGAGCGTAATCTTTGGTGCACCTACGCCTACACTACTTACGACGTTTCTGCCACAAACTAATCTGTTGAAGGCGGATGACAGCTCACTACTTGACTGAGGCGGGAAATATGATATAATTGGCTGGCCTAGGGCGGAACTGAGTGCGTATATGTGAGCCATTTCAGCATATTCTGTTTCTTGCATTGCCCCAGATACCAGCTGGTCATATGCACTAGTGACAATCCTAATATCGTTCAAAAAATTGTTGTATTTCGTTTTGGTGTCATACGAGGGTCTATTTAAGAACAATTCTAGAGTGGTTAATAAACGCAAGTAAATGTGGTAAGACTCTGTTCCAGTAAGGTACCTAGATACTGCTCTATACATGCAGTTGCCATCACCGATTGTACTTAAAGGTACGGAGAGGTCAAGTTTTTTTGGATCAAACATCCCAATTATTGCAAGTGATACATTGTCAATTTCTGTCGTGTTATGCGATGCCCCTCCCTTTACTGGAATTTCTACTCCGTAACTCTTTATAAGCAGCATTTCCGACTTTGCTTGATTGTGCATGGCATTTCGCCGACAAGACAGTTTTTCAACAGTTAGCCTAAAATATTTATGTCCATTAAAGTAATTGTAATATAACAAATTATTACTAGCTTTGACGTTACCTTGGTGAAAATAAAACATCTCTGTCGGTAAAATGCAGTTTAATATATCTGTTGCCTAATAGGTATTCCGCATTTCACTATTATTGAACTGCATGGTGCCGTTATAGATATTTTATTTTTCGTTTTATAAAAATCAATGCAATGCCAAAAGCAGTAATACCTCATTTTTTTTATAAAGACAGAGATAAACAAGATATAAACTATGAATATTAATAATACCTGTATTGTGACGCTAAATCTATAATATATGTATATATATATTTAATTTTTTGGTGAAAAGTGTTTTGTTGGTTTAAGGGCCGTAACAGGTAATTCCGTTATTGAGATGTTGATAATTTCATTATTTCTTTATGGCTAAACTTGCAATTATACAGAAGTCAACCCTCGTACAATTTCCATACTTATAAAAGGCACCTACCTGACTAAGGCTGCCCGTGCGTCGTATTCCTCTCCGTCAAAAGAACATGATCGGCAGGCGAATTTCATATTGTGGGACCATGCTTTAACATTATCTTCTGATATAGAAACACAATTTCCATGAAACCAGTTCTTGCAGTAATAACACTGTAATTCCTTGCTTATTTGTGAACAAACCGAACACAGAGCCATTGTGAGTTTAATTAATATAGAAAAAGTTCAAAGTTCAAAATAATCCGTGTCTCAGTTACAAAAAATTAACTAGAATAATCCATGTCACAATAAAAACATTCACTAAAACCGGATGACAGAAACAAAATTCATCAAAACAAAAATTAAGAAATACACATGTATACTTTGTAATCCTGATATTGTTAATGATAATTAAACGATATGAAGAAAAGTCTTTAAATTGAAATATTATTTACAACCAAGTATTTGGAGAGGAATAACCAAATAGGCCTGTTTAGAGTATTTTATACAGTGGCTGTATATGCTCAACAACGACGTGTGATAATAAAAGACAATTAAAGACGGCATGATCTAACAAATTTAATTACGTTACCTTTGCCGAGAGTAGAAACACAGGTGTCCGAGTTTTAAGTGACATCTCTTTTATTCTTTAAAAACACCGAACTGTTACAATTGAAGACGGCATGATCTAAAACTTTTAATTAGGTGGCAATTGGAAGAACCGGTGCCCGAGATTGGTATTACATGTGGCTGAGTAGTCAGTGTCATATTATTTCTGTTTTGGAAAACGCCGCCTTGTATAGTCAATAGCTAATGATTTCTTTGATCGATCAACGTGATTGTAGAAATTAAAAATAATAGGACAAATAATTGGAAGTGATTAACAGAGATTGTTAATATTGAGTAAAATACCATCTTTATTAATATTATATTTAACGCCATTAAGTATTATCTATGCACATGAAATGTAAGATAATACGTGCACGAAATTTCATAGCGCGGGAAATTGGTGAATATCTAATCGGCCAATCTTAACAAAATTCGTTTTAATATCACATTAAAGAATAATTTTGTTCCAAATTCCAAAAATATAACTTAGTAAAACTTTGGGTTTAGTTCATTATTCGATTAATAGAGCATGGCAACGAACATATTCTCGTGAATACAGCGTCGTAAACAAAATTTGGAATAAAAACATCATTTCCGATAAAAAAAACTTTTAATTAAAAGCAATTGAATATATCACAAATACTTTATGAAATTTTATCAAATTTAATGCATATTTATGCAAATAAACCCATTTTTAAAGTGGATTCCGGTAAATCAAAGTGGATTCCGTGGATTCCGGTAATTTTAGTGGATTCCGGTAAGTCGTGTGACCGGCTATAAAGCATGAATATAAAATTATCATCAAAATTGTTATTTGTGTAAATATTGAGTTGCATAAAACCAGGGCTAGGCATTCTGGGCAGTAATGTATTTGATCCTGGTTTATTGCTCGATCAAACATACATGTATCCTGTAATGTTTTTTGTATTTTTCCTGTTCAATTGCTTTTAATGTCCCCTTTCACATTTATTTAAACAGTTCCCCAAAAATTACTTTTGTCAATATTTTGACCAGTTTTATTTTGTTGCAACTATTGTATTGGATAATTTTCAATGATTGTTGTATCTAAGTTATTGGTATTTATATGCAATCCCCCCTCAATTTCTACAAAGAGCATTAGCAAGAAACATAACTCTGTGTACCTTTTTTCTGGGATAATATCTCCCCGTTTTGTACTTGGAGATAAATGGTTAACCTGTTTCGGCAAGTTGGATATTTCTCAATTTCTACTAA
Organism: Corbicula japonica; assembly: GCA_038501625.1. Taxonomy (NCBI): domain Eukaryota; kingdom Metazoa; phylum Mollusca; class Bivalvia; order Venerida; family Cyrenidae; genus Corbicula; species Corbicula japonica. The sequence continues at coordinate 7,310,268 of JAZAYU010000023.1, forward strand.
GGGGATTGGCATGAAAGTTCTCACACTCACTTAACAGTGCATAGTTTATGACGCTTACAAGTTACTTACAAGTTACTTATTTCTGGCTAGCTTATTCCTGGGGTTATCTCCCCATTTTATACATTTTATACTAAGAGATAAATGGTTAACCTGTTTCTGAAAGTTGGATATTTCTGATTGTCTGCAAAGAACAGTAAAATAAATTTAACACACTTACTTAACAGTGCACAGGTCATGACCCTGACAAGTTAAATAACTCCAGCTACCTTATTTCTGAGGTTATCTTCCCATTTTGTACTTAGAGAAATGGTTTATCTGTTTCAGCATGTTGGATATTTTTCAATTTCAATCATGTGCCTCTAATAAATGCCCACCCTCCAAATACTTGCATCATCAGTATTTGTAATAATGCCTAAGCATTAATTACATAAAATATGTAACTTTCCCAATTTTGTCATGAATAATCTGTACATTGTAATCTTAGATTATAGATATGTTACATTAATTGATTTTCATGTAAAATACTTTTTATTCTCAGGTTCTGGCACAAGAAAGTTCTTTTTTCTCATTATTTAGATCTAACTGTTTTAAATATCATTTTAAATTTGTATCAGGACAAACTTCGCTACCGGGGCATATGTGTTGTCCAAACACAGCTTCGTTTTTTGTTTTTGTTTATTTACAGTGAAAATTTTACTGCAATGTAACTTATATTACATATCTCTATGTCATTCAACATAGGAAACACACAATGTTGCAAGCACATAACATGTCTTCTATAGGAGTTTCTTCATTCTGTTTACTTATTATACATCTTCATAACTGGAATAAAACTGGAATTCCTGTTACATTGAACATTATGTGTTTGTTTTATTTTGATTACGTTTACGCTCCGCTGGCTTGTGCAAGCAGCCCTTTCAGTGCTTTTGTTTTTTTTCATGTGACGATTTTTTAAAAAAGACTGAAGCCCGTACTATCGGGATGTTGACTGTTTCACTGCGTATGTTCTGATTTTTGTAGTAATAGAACGTAATAATCTCAGTCATTCAGATTTCTTCAGAGCAGTGTGATTACATTGTTGTAATTACATGAAAATCTTTCTCCCGCCGACTTTGATGCCTTGCATCAAAATTTTTCTTGTACTTGTTTATACTTATTTACCTCGTCTTTTACTGGAGTAACATAACCTTTATCTCTCCAATCGACAGAACTAGGTAAGTCAGTTGCAGGCGGGATATATTTTGTGCACACGGATGCTTTAGTTGTATCCCGTTTTGATACATTAAATTTCATCATTGCAGCAAATTCAAGATTCGTCTGAAACGAAAGTATAGAAAATAACATGTATGAATGTGGAAGAATAAATGTATGAAACAGTAAATAATATTTTTTATTAAGTATTTATTAATTTGTTGGACATGTGTAACGGTACCGCAAATTAAGGACACTAAAGTTTTATCATGGCTACCCTTATTAAGTTAAAAAATGTTACTAAATCACTACTGCAATAAGGTATTACCAACAAGTATTTTATGAAAGTTTCATTTATTTATAAATAAAAAAAAATAAATGGTAATACTAATTTGTCCATATTATTCGTAATAAACATCTCTAAATTCAAAAGGTGGTCGTAGTCTACAGCGTTCTTCTTGCCTGGCGATTAACCCAGTTGATCACTGCTTACCTCTTTCTTTGCACAAAGATGGAAGGGCTTTTTTTAAATTTTGATGATGGTGTCGATGGTAATCTTAGAAAAAGAAAGTTACTGTAAAAGCTGGATGGTGTTATTTTATTCCTGGCTGGCATCGCGTTCTTGCTTAATTAAGGAAGTCTTCCCCTAATGATCTTCGGTCGATATCGCCACAGTTCGGTCGCGGCAGTAGTTATCGTTTTTGCCCGGTGAAAAATGTAATTTTACCAAAAAACACTAAATACATTTTTAATGTTTTGGTTAAAAGTTAAAATGGTTCAAAATATGTTATAGAGAACAAACATTCGACATGTATCATGTTTAGAAAGAAAATAATTTTAAAAAACCCATGTTCGGGCCACGTGACGTTTTGGGGAATTCTCTGCTTGCAAACCGAAAGTACAAAAACTAATGCAGCAGGTAGAACGTGATTTTCGAGTGAGATTTAATGCTCGTAAGCGTCGAACAATACGGAAACAACCCAGTATAATTGCAGACATCATCTATTAAGGTTATCATCTTTCAGGTGTAGTAATGTTTAGAAAAATGATGTAATTTTATTTTATATTATAACGTTTTGCTCTCTGGTCAACTATCTCAAAATAGTGAGTAGTCATTTCCAAATCTTAATTTCTAAAGTTAACTACGGTAAAAATATATCTAATTGTTTGTTTTACTCAGTTACAATTATTATAGATGATATTTGTGTATTGTTTATTGATATACCTACTTTTAGTTTTTTGCAAAAATAGGCTAATGTGGCTTCTGCAATTTTGGTTTTTCGAGATTCTAAAGGAATTTCTGTATACTGTCACTGAAGTTGTTCACCAGTCCAATATCATAGCTATTTTTTAAAAATCTCTCATGATAGGAACGTTTTTGATAAGAACAATATCTGCAGTGAATCAGTGCTTTTTTGCATAGAAATCTCTCTACAAACTTGAAAAAATTAAACTTTTTTGAAACCATGTACCACTGAATTTTTTCCGATACACAAAAACATAAGTCGGGGAATAAAAATGTGAAAATGCAAAAAGTACACAGTAAAAATATGTTTAAATGCGTATTTTAATTAGATAATGCAAATACATCACAAATATTCCTAGTTTTAGTAAGTATGAAATTTTTACCATTAGGGGAAGACTTCCTTAACTCCAGGCGCTCTGGTCTCAAGTAGGTCATTGAATACCTAACTTTTGGCTTGGTATTACAATTAGCGTCTGATGTTGTATAATTTTTGTGTGCATGCATCGATGTCGAGAGAGTGGATATGTGAGTTGGAGGTTATTCACCAATACAACTTGTGTTTGTTCTTGTGCTTGTGATATTTTGTATGGTAAAGTGTGATAATTACTGAGAACCTTTTTTAACACCAAATGGACAATTGTTTTGCCACTGAACTGTTTTACATAAACTAAGCGTAAACCCATGCTTCATTTTAAACTCTTTTTGGCCGTCATGTTAGGAAGGTTACTTTCATTTTCTGGATTTTGCTGTTTTTGATCTCAACAGTTTTAATTGTGTTATAGGCCGACGATTTCCCCGCTGCTTCACGATGCAGATCAAACATGATTTGTTGGTAAAATTTCTTACCATGTCTCCGAACACATTTATGCCAAGAGTGTAGGTGTGAAGACCTCGTGCTGCCTCTTCGTTGTGAACCTCGATATAACGCATATTCGTCTCCCAAATTCCACGTCTGAATCGATAATACGAGAGTTGATAAAACAGTTCATAGAATTGGCATATAAACTTATAAAATAACTCCTTTTATTGTTTAATTTACCGAAATTGAAGTTTAGAACAAAAGAAATGCATGTTAGTTGTTATTATTACATCTAGCGGCTGTAAAGGACGCTACCATAGCGACGCATAACCAATGAAGCGGGTGATCAATTATTAGTTGTAACTATAATCTTGTAAATAAATAAAGTTTTCTACGATTTCTCGAACGTATCAATATGTTGTAGACCCTCTACAGTGTATAACATGCGAATCACTTTTCCTTGACTTTTAAAATTTTACTTGACATATTTGTTTCATGTAAAGCATTGATCTAGATATTTTTTTAATTTCGTAACGACATAAGCATTTAGTTAATTTGAATTATTTGATTGTTTTGGGCAATTTTGTTAAATATACTGTATGTGATTTTAAATCGTATACATTAAACGTTTTACCTTAAAGCGTCCGTCTTATCTATATATTGTTTACTGTGCCTCTATTTGTAAGTTTGCCATTCAGTATCCAGTGTTGGATCATTTGCAATGCAAATCTGTAGAAGTAGAAATCCTACCAGGTAGTACAGGAACATCTGCAAAAATTGGCAGTAAAATCCCTCATAAGTTCTTTTCCATCCATTTATATATCATAGTAGCTTTGTTTGTGCTATGAGCGGCCTGAAAAGGTCGCTCCGTACAATCAATTAGAACTGTTATTTTACCATCTTTAAGGCAGTTGATCAATATATTTTTAGTTATGCAAATATTGAGTATCGCTCAACTTGGGGATAATCGGCACTAAATTTTCCTTTACAACCCATGAACAGGTCCAATCATACTGAGCCTGTAAATTGTTTAATTATTTGTCGTTTTCGGTAGATTTCACAGTTCTTTTCTATTAATACATAAACACAACTCTAAACTTAAGACCACCCAGCAATATGAACACTTTTTCAATGTTCGTTTATTCGACTATTCACTAGTTTCTAGTTCAAATTAAGACCATCCCGCAATAAAGGCCATTGTTTCCCAGTCTAACAGGTGGTTTTAATAGCGAGGTTTTACTGTATATTGTAAACTTGTACAACTGAGCCATCTGATCTGATGTTTACTGTTCGCTTTTGATTTATTAGGTTATTCCTCACCTAAAATCAACCAGTGTAGATCAAGATCAGATATGGTTATAATTATGCAGTTGTTTATTAACAAATGTAGCTGTATAATTATACAGATAACAGATAAATAAACTTAAATACCTCTATAGAGATCACACTAATAGTGTTATCTATGTGATAAGAAAAATTAATATGAATATAGGTAACCTACTGCGGTATCATTTTATTGTGCGGGGACATATTTTCGCGTTTAAGGAGTAGAGAATATTGTCGATGTGGCCAAAAATTCGCCAAATTGTATTATCTTCATACAGAGCTTATTGTTTGATTGAAAGTCTTTTTTATTGTTCCATTAAAGTTCGCTGGGTTTAAATAATTATATTTACATTCCTATTGATTTCTTCGTTTAAAAACATTCGGTTCATTTTGCATGAACCGCATGACCCGTAATGACGTCAGTAACGTCATGGCTGTTACTATTGAAAACTCCCACGTATTACTCACCCTTTTCACTTAATACTAATTTTTGAAAGCGTTCGACTTAAGTTTATTTAAAGAAAAAAATGAATAAAATGTAAATATAAGTAATGATTCTTATTTTGGTGCGGTTCATGCAGATTGGACGTGCACGCGAGAGCTGGCAAATTTACCATAAAACGCTAGCGCGCTTTATGGATTTGCCAGCTCTCGCGTGCACGTCCAATCTGCATGAACCGCACCAAAATAAGAATCATTCCTTAAGGCCCGGTCACACAGCGATTTACGGCTTAATCACGGCAAAAAACCGTCAAAAAGTGGTCTCCCGTGATGCAGACAATGTTGTTCGCCTTGGTGTCGAGTTTAAGACGAGCTAAAGTCGATTTATGGACGTGGCGGGACGCGGGGAGAATTCGAAACGGCGTCGGACGCGGCAAAAAGTTTTGAACTGCTCAAAATTTTAGCCCGCGGACAACCACGGGCGACACACGTGGTAAAGACGTGCAACACACGTGAAACACACGTGATAATCCGTGTTCCGGCAGTGATTAAAACTTGGGGAGACGCAGTGAGACGCGAAAGTTTAGCGGTCTGTCACTGGCAGAGCACGGTCATCGGACGGGTGTTACGCGTTGGTATCATGGGAAATAGCGTGTGTTTTGCGGCTTATCACTGACAAGTGGATTTTTCAGCGTACATAGCACTACCTAAGCCCGTTTAAACGACGTCTGGAACAAGTGCTAAATACGATTGTTCACTGCCTAATCACTTCTGTATCACTTCTGATTTGCGGCATATAAATACCGCAATTTTCTGAGACCTCAGCACTTGCAGTCTAGATGTCAAGGGGTGAAAATGAACCCTCAACGTCGTGATGCCCTCATCTTTATGCTTCAGCACCAACAGAACCAACTGATACAGGCCCAACATATCCTTGCTGAGAGAAGAAGAAGGAGGAGGAGGAGGAGGAGGAGGAGGAGGAGGAGGGTGGTACGGAACATCTGGGTGCGTGACTGGATTGCGAGGAGACCTCAGCTGGGGCTTTACACGTGGCTGGAAGTGGTAAGCCGTGCTTAGGCAGTGTTTCAGCAGTGGAACAGCCGCTGACAGCCAGACCACGTTCAAAGCACGGCCAAGCCAAAATTGACCAAAAATTACCACTTACGACCACGTCCACTACATTTTCATGACTTTTTGTACGTGATTTAGACGCGGAGTTCTGTGTGACCGGGCCTTTAATTGCACACTTTCTATAAAGCGAAATACCTGAAAAATTAACCCGCACGAAAAAGAATTATTATACCACAGTAGTATAAATTGAATGTTATATACACGACTAGATAGAGTTGTGAAAGATCGTATTTAAATCGTCTATGAACTGCATTGTTTACAGTTATTAGTTCAGTTACCTCCCTTTATGGTAATACGCGATTTCAAACCATGCTAATGTTTATCGTTGTCAGTAGCAGTACAATATTCCTTTTTGGGGATAAGGATGGTATGTTCTGTGTCTGTCTTTAGCATGGTTGGCACCGTCACCGTATCTGTGTCCAAGGTTATAAAACTGAGCATGGAAACCAGTCTCAAATCTCAAGGATCTGATTGGCTGAAATGGCGACTGGTCGCCATTTCAGCCAATCATATGCTTGAGATTTGAGACTAGTTTCCATGCTCAGCTTTATAACCTTCAACCCTGTTCGAAACAAAATCTGAGCAAAACTGACATTGTTTGTTCTGAAATCACAGAATTATGAACTAGATTTAAAAAGAACTTTTTAAGCCATCGAAATCAACAAATATCAACATACAGCAGGCTAGTTCTTGTGCATAAAATAAATGCATATTATATTCACGTCGCCTCAATGTAGCACCGGTTTTAACATCAACACAAAATTAACACATATAAATTGCTCAGCGGCCTTTTATGGCTTAATTGATAACAACACTGATTGAATGTTCTGGGAGACGTTTTACGGCCGCAATATTTAACAAAAATCATTTGAACATTCGAGTTTGATTAAGATATGGTTTGCCGTAACTTGAGTGTCCTTTATTGACACGAAAAGCCATGGGTTCAACATTCAAAACACTGCAGAGCCTTCATGTTTGTTCTCGTAGCAGTGGAATTGTCGTGTCGCGAGCTTGTGCCTTATATTTTAAATTTTAGATTTGACTGCTCGATTCTGGTTTGACTTCTTTACATAGAGTTAGCAAGAGCGACAATGGTTATCTTGATTTCGAATAAAAAAAATATATAAACATTTTACCTTACCGTAGGCACAAATAATGTTTATTTAGTTGAAAACGTAGTTGATTCTCATTCAAACTATTTAAATAAATCCGTATGGGATGATGAACAAATATGGTATCTTATTCAGAAACTGTTCGAAAGAAAATTGGCTCTATTTAAAACACTAGTATCGTCACTGAGGACTTAACTACAGCCAATGATTTAGTCTGGTTTTTCAAGAGTACGACGTATTGTTGTCTTATTAGGTATGTATTGTTGTCTTATTGGGTACGTATTGTTGTCTTATTAGGTATGTATTGTTGTCTTATTGGGTACGTATTGCTGTCTTATTGGGTACGTATTGTTGTCTTATTGGGTACGTATTGTTGTCTTATTAGGTATGTATTGTTGTCTTATTAGGTACGTATTGTTGTCTTATTAGGTACGTATTGTTGTCTTATTGGGTACGTATTGTTGTCTTATTGGGTACGTATTGTTGTCTTATTGGGTACGTATTGTTGTCTTATTGGGTACGTATTGTTGTCTTATTGGGTACGTATTGTTGTATTTTTAGCTACGTATTTTTGTCTTATTGGGTACGTATTGTTGTATTTTTAGCTACGTATTGTTGTCTTATTAGGTACGTATTGTTGTCTTATTGGGTACGTATTGTTGTCTTATTGGGTACGTATCGTTGTCTTATTGGGTACGTATTGTTGTCTTATTAGGTATGTATTGTTGTCTTATTAGGTACGTATTGTTGTCTTATTAGGTACGTATTGTTGTCTTATTGGGTACGTATTGTTGTCTTATTGGGTACGTATTGTTGTCTTATTGGGTACGTATTGTTGTCTTATTGGGTACGTATTGTTGTCTTATTGGGTACGTATTGTTGTATTTTTAGCTACGTATTTTTGTCTTATTGGGTACGTATTGTTGTATTTTTAGCTACGTATTGTTGTCTTATTAGGTACGTATTGTTGTCTTATTGGGTACGTATTGTTGTCTTATTGGGTACGTATCGTTGTCTTATTGGGTACGTATTGTTATCTTACTAGGCATGTATTGTTGTCTTATTAGGTATGAATTGTTGTCTTATTGGGTACGTATTGTTATCTTACGAGGTATGTATTGTTGTCTTATTAGGTATGTATTGTTGTCTTATTGGGTACGTATTGTTGTCTTATTGGGTACGTATTGTTGTCTTATTGGGTACGTATTGTTGTATTTTTAGCTACGTATTGTTGTCCTATTAGGTACGTATTGTTGTCTTATTGGGTATGTATTGTTGTCTTATTGGGTACGTATTGTTGCCTTATTGGGTACGTATTGTCGTCTTATTGGGTACGTATTGTTGTCTTATTGGGTATGTATTGTTGTCTTATTGGGTACGTATTGTTGTCTTATTAGGTACGTATTGTTGTCTTATTGGGTACGTATTGTTGTCTTATTGGGGACGTATTGTTGTATTTTTTAGCTACGTATTGTTGTCTTATTAGGTACGTATTGTTGTCTTATTGGGTACGTATTGTTGTCTTATTGGGTACGTATTGTTGTATTATACGGTACGTATTGTTGCCGTATTATAGCCCGGTTATATCAAGAGTAACCAAAGTTAATATTATTTTAGATGAGATCGAGAGCGACCAGTGCCCAAGGTTATAAAACTGAGCATGGAAACCAGTCTCAAATCTCAAGCATCTGATTGGCTGAAATGGCGACCATTCGCCATTTCAGCCAATCAGATGCTAGAGATTTGAGACTGGTTCTCAATCTCAGTTTTATAACCTTCAACCTTGATCAGATTACATGTCCATAAAGTATATGTTTCAAGAACCATCTGTAAATAAGTATTGTTGTTAAATTTTAACCTTCATGAAATACAATAATATCATGAAACAAAATAGAACAATTGCTTTCCGTGTATCATGCGATGTTCTGTATTTAATACGAGTAAAGTTCCTTGTCCGATGTAACGATTTGTTTGGTGTCATATGCGATCTCAAGATAAGATCACATGGTTGATGGTGATTGTATCACGTGACATCCAATTAAAATTTGTTTATAAATTGGCGATGATGGTTTAATAGACTTCATCCACTGCTCAACAGCAAGAGAACTAACGAAGATCATTCACGGTATGTTTGTCTTTATTAATGAACTTGGTAATTAATAGCTCAGAACTGTCTTATCAACTTTGCATTAAAAAAGGGTAATATCGATATGCTTGAGATGCATCGGGAAGGTATATTCGGTGATATATTTATATATTTAACACTAAGTCTTATATCACATATCTATTATTTTTCTCAAAACATAAAATACGATAATTTGTTTTAAATATTTGACTCTGTAGTGTTTTTACAGCGATGTTGATAATAAGCATTGCAACGTCTACTTAAAATTTAAGGTTCCGCAAACATTGCAAATGGCGAAAAGTGGCTAAATTTTCAAAATTGAATTTTGGGGGAAATACTTATTGCCACCTAGATTTTAGTAACGAAATGTCTTTAGCTATGGATGTTGTAAATGTTTGCAAGCTCAATTTAGTCTAATTCATTCTCTAATTACCAAGCACATACTAAAACAAAAGAAAAACCGTTTGCATGAGAACTCTGAAATTCATGAACAATATACCAAAGCAACTCATACCTGAAATAAGTATAAGCTGGTCTACAATGTTTAGTGCCAATTCGTCAAAATTATGTTAGGAGTTTCAAGTAATTCAAGGAAAACTTACTTCCTGGTTCAAAGTGAAAGTGAAAGTGAAAGTAGGAAGTAAGTTTTCCTTGAATTTCTTGAAACTCCTAACATTATTTTGACGAATTGGCACTAAACATTGTAGACCAGCATATACTTATTTCAGGTATGAGTTGCTTTGGTATATTGTCCGTGGATTTCAGAGTTCTCATGCAAACGGTTTTTCTTTTGTTTTAGTATGTGCCTGTTAATTAGAACATGTATTAGACTAAATTGAGCATGCAAACATTAACTACAGCCTTAGCTAAATACATTTCGTTACTAAAATCTAGGTGGCAATAGGTATTTCCCCCAAAATTTAATTTGGAAAATTTAGCCACTTTTCACCATTTGCAATGTTTGCGGAACCTTAAGTAGTCATTTCATTGATTAACGTCTTTTGTCTCGAAGACACATTTTCCTATGAAGCACTGGATAACAGAACTGCCTGTTAAAAGCAATAGATTAAACTGGCCAGATTAATAGATGAGCAAAATAACTCATGTTTAGTGTCATTGATACACGTAACATGAGCTAGAATTTAGAGCATTTTATTTTACAGTTACGATTCATCGACTGAATAAAATTACTTTTAGATTATTTACTGTCTTTAATTTGGATCTATAATTATGAAAGGCCATGCTATCTTATTATAAACATCTCGTGTTTATAAATATAGTATCTAGTATAATCAACTTTATTTTATTGTGAATTTGAGATAAAGTTTTGTCAAATTGGTAAATCTCCTTTCTAGTTGAAAGTCTTTCGATTGTAGATGTTTCGAGTGATAGTACTAGGTTGTCTTTTGGTCACGTGTTTGGCAGTTGATGTTTTGCTGAACGAGGAATGGGAGGCTTACAAAACAACATACGCAAAGACGTACGGACCATTGGTGGAAGGAGTAAGGTATGAGTTAAAAATTGCTCCAATAGTTACATGTAATAAAACATATTTTGTTACGGTTTGTAAAAGATTTTAGAGACAAAATGATAAAAAGCATATAAAAATGTCCACATTCAGACAATAGCTGACACACAGGGTCAAAGTCGAGAGAATACAGCAGGATACAAGTTATTTGAACAAATAAAATACACCACAAATAATTAATATGAAACGGTGAACCCGAGTGCCGTACGTCTGTAAACGGTCAGTGAAAAAAAAGATTTTGCAACTGGGCGAGTTTTTAAACCAGGATCTAGGCTGTAATAACCCTACTCCAAATGACACAACGAGAGAGAACAGTAAAAAACAACAGTATTTTAATTTTGCTTTAATGTCTGCTGTAATTATTCAAGTACAGCAAACCGTTTACCGGTTCCCTGTTTATTAAAGGCGTGAGATCTGGGAGGCTAACATCAGATATATTCAGAAACACAACTTAGAGGCAGATAGAGGACTTCACACATACACACTTGGAATGAACAAGTATGGAGACCTGGTAAGTTTCCTGACATTTTGCAACATCAGTTTGTAGGCCTTTACATTTACTTAACAAACGAACACTTCGGAATTCAATGTTATGTTAATGACTTTTTACTCATTTAGACATTTTCTAACCTTATTTTATAAGATAGTGCATTCCACTTTGTACTCCTTCGGACATTCTGCTATGTAACTTAATTATCAATTTTGAGATCATGTTCGCCATCGACATTGCTTTTGTTCTTTTCTACACCTATCAAACACACACGGCATAAAGCAAAAAAAGAACAAGTTATTATCATTTTCAAACATATTTCATATATACAACAACGAAAACTTTGTTTATATCATGAAACGCTTATTTGTATGTTTGGCATAAAAGGACTAATTATTGGTTTTTGAAACATCGACAGTGCCACTCGAAATATATCGTTAGAAAACGACGGCGATCTTGAAAAATATTCGCCGTTTTGCCATATTTCGTATTTGTGTTGAACGTACATGATTTTATTCTTCTCCCCCTCGTTAAAAAAGTGAAATATGCATATCAGGAATCGCCACACCCAGACAACACAGACTCCCTACGCAGCGAAAGAGAAAAGAGGAAAGAGAGCACGTGTTTATAAGAATATCAATTTCAACAAGACAGCACAAACAATTAACGAAATTAACGAAACATTTTAAATTTAAATGACATGTACATGACATTTTTATAAAGTCTTTCTTAAAATGCTATTGTTATAGCTGTTTAAACAAAACTATTTTATAACAGACGAACCGAGAGTTTGTTTCCATGATGAACGGATACAAAAATAACGTAACATCTTCCGGCTGCGGCCATTATACTCCTCCAATGAACGTCGAGCTGAGTGACCTGCCAGACACGGTTGACTGGCGAACAAAGGGTTACGTTACACCAATCAAAGATCAGGTACGTGGTACAAAACAAAACGTGTGTTAAATGCAAAGGCCTTTAAGCAACCAGAGAACAACATTTCAGTTAAAATAACATAATTAGAGGGCATAAAACAGCTATATCAAGAAACTGTTCGCCTAAAATTTATACTATTTTACAAATATAACAGAAAACTTCGTTCATTACCCTGGTCCTTTGTAATTAAACATGGAAGAGAAAAACTGTGTGTGCGTTCGTTCGTGGATATATGCATTTATATGTTAATGCAAAAGAGCGTTTTACAATTTACTGGTAAATTCGTAACGTCTTCAAACGGCCGCAAAATCTATCATACAGGTGTATTGCTAAGTTTCCCAGGAAGATTTATGATGGATGTGTGCCTTACTTGTGTACATTTTCTACGTTGTTAAGTGACTTGTTAATGACACCAATCCCTCATTTTTAACTATGATTGGACTTTATAAGTGCTTTATTGGTTTAACAGGGTCAATGCGGATCATGCTGGTCTTTCTCGGCCACTGGGTCCTTGGAAGGACAGAACTTCAAGAAAACCGGAACCCTGACTTCCCTCTCTGAGAAAAATCTGATGGACTGCTCAAGGCCTGAAGGTTTGTCGCCTCTGAAATATGATTGCACATCTTGCCCTACCTACCTAGTATGCAATGTCATTAGCATAGACTCAAAACTTGATTTCATTTTGTTTTAATTTTTTTAATTTTAGAATGCCTTTTTATATTTATTATTTATATATAATTATTTAAAATAAATCAGTAGTAGATATATGTACATAGTAAAAGATACGATACACACAATTTAACAATAAGCGACAAGATTTTGTGTTCTTTTATGGCCTTAACTTTTTGATCTATGTAATTTGTTACCATTAATGCTTTATTTTCCTTTGACAGGAAACCAAGGATGTCAGGGAGGTTTGATGGACCAAGCTTTTGCTTACGTCATCAAAAACAAAGGAATAGACACTGAAGCATCGTATCCATACCAACCAGTGGTATGATATACTTTATGTCTACATAACCTTTTTCCTTACCACCCAGTAATAGCTACAAATAAATTATGTCTGCAGTACTATTTCCCAAACGGCTCAGTAACTGGGTCATCTTATTAGAAAATTAAGACCTGACAATACAGTGAATCATTTCGCACTTTTATATTTAAGACAAAGTGCATTTAAAATACCCTCCTACTTGAACTATTTAAAGAAGAACGAGATTTCCTTCAGAGGAAAGTTTGAACAAGCTATGTAAGCATAACAATCAGCAATCAGAGAGAAAATATATATTTAAATTGCATATTAATATAGTTAACAGATGCAGTAATGCGTGTGTTTTGATAGATTCTACCAAAAACTATGTTCCAGTGTCCAAGGTTATAAAACTGAGCATGGAAACCAGTCTCAAATCTCAAAAAAAGGTGAAATATGCATATCAGGAATCGCCACATTCAGAAAAAACAGCCTCCCCACATAGTGAAGAAGAAGAGAGAGAGAGAGCATGGTCAATGAAATGATCAGTTTCAAAAGAGACACAACTAACAATTAACAAAACTGAGAACCGACCAGTCGCCATTTCAGCCAATCAGATGCTTGAGATTTGAGACTTGTTTCCAATCTCAGCTTTATAACCTCCAGCCCAGGCATTTCGAGTACCAAGACACATTTGATAAATTTTTAATTCTTATTTAGATTCGAAGTTAACCTTGTTTTGTAAACGACCGACATGACGCCGATTGGTCTTCCCATGAATTAAATTACAATGTTGAGTTATTTATGCCCCATTATATAAATTTTCAGAATGGAAATTGCAAGTTCAACCCCGCTAATATTGGAGCCACCGAGGTGAGCTGCATGGACATTAAGAAAGGCTCTGAAGCCGACCTGCAGGCCGCTGTTGCAACAGTTGGACCAATCTCTGTCGCTATTGATGCTTCACATTCTTCCTTTCAGTTGTACAAGTATGTACAAGCTCACATATTGTAAAAGAATAGCTTTTTTTGAAATGGTTAATACTTTTGTAGGCTATATACCCTGTCTTTTATTTCAATTTTTGGTTTGTAGTGGTAACTTTGTGACTTTTGTAAACACTACTTCAAAATGGATGATTTACATTGTAATAACTATCTTCTCTCCGAATTGTCTGGGGGGTCTCGGAAATTCACAAAAACTAAGAGATATATTTCATTTTGTAAGGCAAAAGAAATACGACATTTTGTATTTACAAGACACACGCATTACATAACAGCTTTATTCCTATGTTAAGGCAGAGATGGGTTATGACATTTCTATTAGCGCGTTAACAAGTAATCTACTTTTACAGAAGAGGAATTTGCACGAAGAGTGTTTGTGTGTTGCCACAAATTGTATATTGCAGCATTTGATGTAAAATATGTTAAAACATTCCTCGTGTATATCAATTTATTCCCGTTATCTTTTGCGACTGTTACTTTAGATGAGCATTTTTTCTAACATTTATATTACTTGGGTCTCCTTTTACAGACGAGGAATTTACAACGAGAGGGCTTGTTCCTCTACACAACTTGATCACGGTGTCCTTGCTGTTGGCTACGGATCCGAAGGATCTAAGGATTATTGGCTAGTTAAAAACAGGTGAGAACAAATCAAGTCCCAAGGTTATGAAGCTGAGATTGGAAACCTGTCTCAAATCTCAAGCATCAGATTGGCTGAAATGGCGACTGGTCGCCATTTCAGCCAATCAGATGCTTGAGATTTGAGACTGGTTTCCATGCTCAGCTTTATAACCTTGGGCACTGACGTGTCCGTGTCAGTATTCTTAAAACTATGTATACCAACAGTATCGGAGATATTATGCCTTAACCTATTATGAACATGTGGGGCAAGAAACGTTAAAAATGTCGTCGGGTAGCTCAGCTTTTTGTCAGTTCTTGAAATGACGTCAAAAAAAAATGAGAAAACGACGTTGCTTTTAATGCAATTCGAGACAGAAATTTTATAGTCAAATCTATATACAAATTGTGTAATAAAAACTTTAAATATATACTCTTTAATTATATTTTACGACATACAGAATAATTTTTTTTACCAGTGAATGATAGAAAAATCTTTCACAACTAAACACATTTTCTTTTTGATTTTATTTTTTCTGTCCGTCATTTGCGTGAATTTGAAAAAAAAAATCCATAAATTGGAGCCAAAAACGATTGTGTACAACATTACGTCATGACGTCATAACTATAACCAAACTTTTTCCGTCTTTCTAAACATTCTCATTCGGAATTTTATGTGTGTTTGGGTACTAACGTGAAAACGTACAGTAAAACTAAAATTAATATTTTACTGTTAACATTTTAAACTCGGAAAATTCTCTAATTTACTGGAAATCATACAATAATTAGTTTCTTTAATCAGCCTGCTGTTTACAAGGATATTTTTCTCCAGATTTGTCTTTTAATGAGTATGGTTATTCTTTAAGCTGTATTTCTTTCAGTTGGGGAACCAGCTGGGGGCAGGAAGGCTACATTATGATGACAAGAAACAAGAAGAACCAATGTGGCATTGCCACAGCATCCAGCTTTCCAACCATGTGATTGGATTCAAGGGCGGATCCAGGATTTTTTTCCAGAGGGGGTCCAAGCCCAAATGATGACTTTAAATGTGAACGTTATAAGTGAATGTTAGCCGTTATTACAAACAAAATTTAATATCACCATATTTTTCAGGGGGGGGGGGGGGGGGATCCGGATAATTCCAGGGGGGTCCGGACCCCCCCGACCCCCCCCCCGCTAGATCCGCCCATGGGATTGGGCGTTTATAGATCTGAGCATCTGTGCAAACATAATTTGATTCGGAATCCTAGGAATGTACAATTGACTTGCTATATAGTCTATAACTAGTTAAAAATCAGCCGGGTTCGTTTCAATGTGTTGTAAATGCAAAACATTTATGATTTGTTCGGTTGTTTAATTTGTTTGATCTTTTACATTGATTAAATTGATTTTAATTACTTCCTTTCTTGTTATGTAAAGTTTGTACACTGTTCCACCACGCATTCGTGCATGGTATAGCATGCCTGTCCTCAAGAAAAAACCATTAAATATTAAGGCAAGTCAACGTAGTGAAGTATAAACATAACAAATGAAATGATTATCTGGCAGTAGTAAGACCTCTCAAACAGAAAATTGACCCAGTGATTAAACGATACTCAGAACAACAGAACAACCAAAAACATATTTGAAAATCATTCAGAAATCAAACAACAGACAGAAAAAAAGTGTATTAAAGGTAAAATCACTAAAGCTGAACTCAATTTGGTATAAAAAGTATTATATTATGCAACAACTATAACTTAACCATCACAGTCAAACCAAACAATTGAAATATGCAAAACGTTATACTCAGTAGATGCAGCATTGGTTAATGACCATCAAACTTAAAATGAAGATCACTACGTATGTGTATCTCCAGATTAATATACACAACTTGAATTGTCAAAATTAAGAATTAAAAAGCCGCATTGTTAAAATGAAAAAATAATATTAAAATCTTAAAAAAATGCATAGTAACTAATGGATGTTTTACAAATAAAAGTATTGCTCCATTCGTAATTGCTTTTTTTTTCTTACACAAAAAAGAAAAATATCAAACTGTCTCAAACGGCACAATGCAGTTCCATCAAACATTGCACAAAACAATGAAATAAGTGTATGATTATGTTACATACTTTAAGAAAAATTAGAACAGTAAAGAAAAATAGTTAGACCTAAAAATTCCTAAATTTCTATTTGCATTTTGTCTCCAAATCGATGCAACATGCAACACAAAACAACAATTCAAATGCCAACAAAAGCGAAATGATATTGACAACGTTATCAAAGTTTAATCGCAAATATCCAGATTTAATTAAAGAGTGCAGTTTAAAATCACAACAGTTACTGCAAACGGCGATTATCAGCGAGCATTTATGCAGTTTTGATATATAAACAAAAGAAAATTAAATGCAAGTTTTAAGTTAATTCATCTATATTGTTCGTAAAAGCCTTCCGTTTATTAAAAAAACGGTTACCAACATAACAGTCTACAGCACTCTTCATGCTTGGTAACTAACTCATCTACAGTTGTTCGTTATGCTTACCTCTTTGTCTGCACGACGGTGGGGTTTTTCAAGAGTTTGTGAAAGTTTATAATGTAATTTTCAGTCACATGTAAAGAAAACAGAAGCTTCGATTTGTTTTGTCTGTGCCGTCGTGTTCCTCTAGTTTTTACTCAATGGGCTCTTATCTCATTAAGGTCATTTATTACCCACCTTTTTACTTGACAATGCTTTTGTTTTTGCTTTTTACGTTTTAATATATGTTTGCGTGTTTTTGCATTAAGCATTGTCGAGTTGATAGGTGGTTTAGAACTAAGTCACTAAGACATCTTGTACCTGTTCTTTCGTATGAAAATCTGTTGGGATAATTTTGATATTGGTGCACCCTAGAAGCTGATTAAAACCAACAGTGGCAAAATTGTTTTGCCGCTGACCGTTCTCTATTTACAGTGGTGTCACATTTGAAATGATCATTTGATTTACATATGATCTCTTTTCTCTACATTTTGGCTGCGAGGGGATGCTCTTGGTGTGGCAATTCCAGATACACGTATTTCACTTTTAAACGTAACAGACATTAAGTAAAATGTCAAATTGTTCTTGTAAATCTGTTATTAAGTGAATAGCCTAGTTGTTTTATAGTTGAAGCGTTTCACTTACAAACCGTAACTCAGTTTGGCGTTATCGGAAGACATACATTACATGTATAACCGTAATGAAACTGCCTTAAAATGTTATGCGCTTTACTTCACCGCTTTTAACATACCGTACTCACTTACTGTACATACACCACAAATATTGCTCGTATATATATATAGGTGTAAAATTGGCATTTACAAGTTATAGACCTGAGTAATGTGCCAGTAATATCATGTTGCTTTAGTAAATGTCATTTATTTCCGTGAATTGGATATCAGATGGAAGGTCTTGAGTTCAGGGGGTCTTCAGCGTATCATATTTAGTAAGTTACCAATATTTTATTTTCAGGCGCCAGGCAAGTATATATCATGGTTAATCGGCAAAAAGTTTTAAATATTTGATATCGCCATGTTCTCTTGATGTATAAAGTGTATTGTTTAATGTGACAGTGTTACGCGTCGGTAGAGGACTAGCATGAAAATGCGTGCAAATGACGATCGGCAAACAATGAAATCTTATAGGTCTAATCAGGTGCACTGCTCTCTAGAAAATGTGGGAAATAAAAAAGGAAACTGCTTAATATATCTTCACGACTTTTTCTTGTAAAGTAAAGCACAACAGAAGATGATTTGCTAGCTTTGAAAAAATATTACACTTTAATAAAGGTACCATGAAATCCATGAAATCGTTACATCTATCACTAGATGAAAAGATAGCAGTGTTTTGACAGTCTCTGGATCCTGTGCCCAAGATCATAAAACTAAATCTGGAGATCAGTCTCAAATCTCAAGCATCTGATTGGCTGAAATGGCGACTGATCTCAAAACTTATTTTTATGATGTTGGGCCCTGGCGTGTTAATGTCTTTTGAGAAATTGAAAGAACATTTTGACTAAACACCAAATTGGCTGGGTGAAATCCTCTCTGAATCAAATGGTAATTGTAATTTCTGACACTTTCAGGATGACTGACAACTCAGAGAGATATAACGGCGCTTACAGAACTGACATGTTTAGAATCATTGTATCTCGAAAGCGTTACCATGACCCGTAGTAGCCTTGTAAGGCTCTACGCTTAAATCAGTCAGACCACAACACTGAAAGAGCTAAAGCTGAATGTTATACACATTCCGGACAATGCGAATCAGTACCGTGATTGTTTCGCCGCCTTGGACCTTCATCTTTTGAACAAGCTGACCTTGCTTGTTCTTCCAGGTGTACCATGTAGTGAGCTGCACGTTAACACTGCATGTTTGGAAAAGCTGAAGTTCCGACCATGGTGGAAGATGATCGCGAGTGCCAGGGCTTTGTTTGTGGAAAGATCTGCGTGAAGCACCGGTCCTTCCATCGATAGAGTTATACAAGATTACATCCTGCCTAGAAGGTTGTCAAGAAATGATCAAAACCATTCCTACCTTAACGCAGCTGTGTGATCTCAAGCTTCGTGATATCGATATGTTTGACAATGTATTAGTCTTTTCTCCAGCTATGACAAAACTAGAACGTGTGGAGCTTTACGAGGTGACAATGTCGAATGCAGCATGGACGCAACTTTTCCTCAATTTTGGCGGGCTTCCTAAGCACAAGGTTCTTAAGCTGTGCAAAATTTACTTCAGTAACTGTGAACTACGTTTTTCACCTACAATAAAGACGCTACAAAGTTAAAAACTTATGAAGGTCGTAATGTCATCTTCTGCATGGAATAAGCTGTTCTTAAGTGTCAGTGAACTTCCATGTGCTATCACCGTTAAACTCTCGTTGATTACAATTAAATCAAATGAGTGGAAAGAAATGTTTCGGAGCATCGGTGATCTTCCAAAGACAGTCACGGTGAAGTTAAACAGGTGTGAGGGTCAATCTGATGAGTAGAGGAAAAATATTATAAACTTGACAAAGTCAAAGCCTACAATGTCTCTAATAAAATCTTTACATTTTCCTTTAACAACAAAATATTACTGATTCGGAAAACGATTAACACATCGTGTTAAATCGGTATACATTCTAAGTCTTAAATATACAATATTACAATATAGATCTTTACTGTAAATGGACAGGTAACACTCAGAGGGTTTGGACAATGAAACTTTCGAAATGCCACAGCAGCACTGAAACCCGAAACTTTAAATTTCAAATAATTTACATTTTAAAGAGGCATTCCCTGCTTCCAAAACCGTTTAAACCTGAATAGTGTCAGAAACAACGTTAAAATGCATTGAAGTCAACGTAAACACATGTGTTAGGCCGTTTTCGATATTATTCGTTACAAACGATTGAATATACTGATAAATTAAAAAGCTCTTAGACTAATGATTTCTTGCTAGAAACTACATGTATGTGAATCCACTTGAGTATGCTTTTGACGTTTTCAGTAACAGTTTTTTAGAAAGCAGAATATAAAATTTATTAACAATATTTTAATAGAAAACTATATGAATTGACACGTTCATGCAAAACCACTGTAACTAGTATTCACACAAAGGGATATTTAAAACAGTGTAAGATATACTTGTATTATTAACTACAAGGGGACGCAAATGACGGCGCAAACGTTCGCTCAATTGTACTCATTATTAAGGCATCATGGCATGGAGTAATTTTACTGGCCCAGGGCGCATTTGCCCTATCGCGAATTAAGCAAACTCTACCCATGCGCGAAATATAACGACCCCACAGTAAACGTTTTAACAAAAGTTATGTGAGCATTGATTTGTTTATGGATAAAACTTTAAACAATAAAACCGTTAATCAGGAAAATAAATAATTGCCGCAAAAGGCAGTGATAAAAAACTTTAGTCTTAAGGAAAGTAATTGCCAGACAAGGCTGCACATTATCATTTAGTTCAGTATCTTATTTAATCAAAAGTGTTTACGACATTAAAGTATTCATACATGTTAAAAGTTATGATATTAAAATGTTATCTGATGTTTTGGACGAGAAAACAAATAGTGATGCACTGTGTTACATTGTATTATTTATAGTTTATTTAGTAATAACTAGATTTGTAGTTTTAAAATAATCGCTGTCATGAAATGAGGTGTCAGTCAAATAGCTGTCTTAAATCGCGAGTTTTAAACGTCACATTAAAATAACAAGAATATTTTCTATGATAAAGACAACAATTTCTTAAAGCAAATTTATACATTTGCATAAATAAGAAACATTTATTAATAATATACATGTATTTGTTATTCTTAGGTTTAATTTGCACTTTCCTGCCGATGAAACAATTTTTATTTTGAAAAACATTTCCATTCCAGTTTCGAGTTTATTATGACACACAATAAGCAATGCAATGAGCTTAGCGTAATATATTCAGAATTATTTAAGATAATTGTAATAGAAAACAAAGTGAAATAGAGTATATCAGTGATAGTCACACCAAGAAAACACAGCCTTCCGACACAGCCAAATAGCAGAGAGGAAAACAAAGCATATACATGTATATACTAGTACTGGCCTGCTACATAAAGTTCCTCACACTTTAACCGTAGATTTTACATTGAGTAAATTGAAACCTGTTGATATATTAAAAAATAGCACAATACCATTTTTGCAATCTGGGTTACTTACTGTATTATCAGCTTTGTCCTGCTGCCAACATTTAAAAGCTCATATAACATCAACACCATAAACTTGAATAACAGCCAAAGGAAAAACGTGTTAAATGCTGTCCCGAAAAAATTAATTTACTAAGAAATTGAGTGTTTTCTGACATCTTTTTAGACACTTTCTACAGTTCCGTAGGTCAACGTTTGAGAATGTTTTAGCAGATGGCAATCAAGGAAATTGCACGAAACCGGAAATAGACAGGCTTCATGATGGCAGGCACCGGAAGTGGATTCCTCATCTTGATCCTAGTTTTTATTTCAAATTCCGTCAAACATAAAACCTTAAAATCGTACGAATGTGTCGTAAAAGTTTCATTTTTACACTTTCCTGTGTTTTTTTGAGAAAGATATATTTAAAAGGCAATTGTTATTTAGCTTTCTTAGAGTAAATTTAAATGAACGTTTCTCGTAGTTGGGAAGCAGGGAAATTATTTCTAATACAATAAGATTTCTTTTGTTTAGTTCATTTATCAGAGGGTCATTATGAAGAGTCCACCTTTTCTACATCGCGACAACAGTGCTCAAAATGTCCTAGATTGAGTAACAAAACATCAAATAAAATATTTAAAACAAACAAGAACTAGAACAATTCACTGACATTTGACTTACGATGTTCTGTTTACCTTATTGTAATGAACCGATTAACGTTGTGACCTGAAGATATCATCACATGTTTGTTCGGCATCATGTGGCCTGTGTGTTAAATTTTGGTATAAATTTGGTATAAATTTCTGGTGTTTGAGTACACATTATTATTCACATCTTGGTGAAGGAAGCTATTTTCAAGGTATATTTTCGTTACATGTGTTCAAAATCAAGTAGTTATTTTAGAAAAGTTTGGGGATTAACGTTAACATTTCAGTGTATAGAGGCGCAAAATTGCTATATCGTCAATCATAAACGTGGTGAGCATCTTCTGTTAAAAAGAATCAATATTTGCGAGAATATTACTAAACTGCCTATAATCAATTTTACAATGATTTGAAATCAGATGCCAGTTTGTGTTTTCTTTAATTTTCATAAAATACCTTTTGACAGTTTTGTTGTTGGTGTTTGTTTTTCAGATGTTCCGAGCCGCTGTATTAGGATGTCTGTTGGCATCTTCTTTGGCTTTTGATGCCTTGCTGAACTCCGAATGGGAAGCTTATAAGACCACATACGCGAAGACATATGATAAAGTACTTGAAGCATTGAGGTACGTTCTCATTTGGGGCGCGTCACGGGAAAAGGTACCTTCGGACAGTTGACGTTAATCTTTGAAATGACGTCATATTTTTGAGCAGACGACATTATTTAGTATGCATTTTGCGGTAAAAATACAATATTAATGTCAGTTCTTTCTATATTTAGTAAAAACTAAAATATCACTAAAAATGACCGAAGGTACCTTTTCCCGTGGCACGCCCCATATTATGACTGTATTAACCCTACAGAGTGCTCTGTGATTTGAGTTGTTTAGAATCTCTTGAAGCGATCACTAAAGAAGTCGCTTTTAAGTGGGCTTTTTAAAGTCTGCTGCCCAATTTAATTTCAGTTGGATATTTGGTATTTGGTGGTTGACTTTGAGCCGTAGTAAGTATAGCCTACGCGCCATACAAGCTACATATTTCTATAGTTGAATATCATATACGACTGTCAACGAACTCAACAATAAATATAGAAGAAACAGTTGGATCTTTTTCGGATATATGTTATAACGTCTGATGTTTATCTGACATATATGGAAAAAAAATAAATACAGTTACTAATGCCTAAATTTTCATGACTTGAAATGTCATCATTTATACTGATAAAATTTTTTTCTGATGAATCGTTTACTATAATTCAAGAACATAATAATATATGTAATGTGTAATGATCAAACACTAAGCGTTGGGTAACTTGTTTTATTAAAGACGTGAGATCTGGGAGGCTAACATTAGATATATCCAGAAACACAACTTAGCGGCTGACAGAGGACTTCACACATACACGCTCGGAATGAACAAGTATGGTGACCTGGTAAGTTTTCTGAGATTGGGAACCAGCAGTTAATTTACAGATTCCAGATTTTATTTGTGACTTTTACCGTAGGTACGGGTTCGAATCCCATTTTAGGCAATATCATATGATTATTTTGCTGACAATTTGCAAATTAGTTTTATAGCATATAGAAGCTTATGCTAAATTTTATTGTATTATCTTCAAATAATCGTAATTGTTAAGATTTCAGGATTTACATTTAAGTTATATCAGAGATTACATTTTAGTTATGTTCAATATACTTATGCCACTATTTAAATCATTTTATCAGACAAACCAGGAGTTTGTTGCCATGATGAACGGATACAAAAACAACGTAACATCTTCCGGTTGCGGGCATTATACTCCCCCAATGAACATCAAGCTCGGTGACCTGCCAGACACGGTTGACTGGAGACAAAAGGGTTACGTTACACCAATCAAAGATCAGGTACGAATTGACTTAAATTGGAAATTTGCTTGTTGGTGTCCTTTAGGCTGCCAATTTAAAAGTACATCCCGAATACTTAAGCTTGTACAAATATAATATAATGTGAACATTTTAAGCCGCAAGCATTGCCTCAACATTGCCGTTTTGGTAACCGGATATTGCACAAACAAACCAAGCAATTTTTTCTTTATTTTCTTTACTCAAATCAATTGCTAGTTTCATTTGAAATAAAAGAAGAGATGTGTGTTATTCTGTACTTGGGTGTGTGTCTAAATAAAAGCAGAGGAAGCTTACACTTTACAGGTAACTTTGTAACTGCAAATGATGACTTTTCAATCAATTATTATTTGTATTTTTCATTAAATAATGCTTTACGCTGATAGTAAAATTTAAGACATTTTAGTATTGCTAATTGCAATCACTCTCATTTTTTCATTAAGCAGTTGTTAAAAAAACGATCAAGAACACCCTCTATTTGTGTTTCTTTTTTTAAGGGTCAATGCGGATCTTGCTGGTCATTCTCAGCCACTGGAGCCTTAGAAGGTCAGAACTTCAAGAAAACTGGAACCCTGACTTCCCTCTCCGAGAAGAATTTGATGGACTGCTCAAGGCCCGAAGGTATAATATCAATGTTAAAATACCATTTAAATATTTGCTCTTATTATCAAGTTTGCAGTTTCCATAGCATATGGCAAAACAGTTTTTAATTTTTGACTTGAGAATTAATATTTCGAGATCCTTTGTCTAAATAAATTACGTCTGTATCTTTCTAGTCGATATTTTAGCGGCGACCCGATGCTTTTTGGCATTGATAGAATGAATATAATTAGAAGAAACATTCATTTACAATACACTGTAATAATCAATGTCAATTACTACATGTAATTCTTTTGAATTCATTCACGTTTTGGTACAAGGTAGTCTCGAATCATGTATTTTCTTATGAAAAGATTATAATAGTTCCAGTCAACACCTGATAGGTTTTGTTATTAAACATACATCGAATTACATGTAGTTCAATACAATAAAAGTGCAATTAATTTTCAATTAGCTATGCAACAGGTACGCTTATACTTTTTTCTCAATGAAAGAATTGGTATGTTATGCCATTTTATTTTTACAGGAAACCAAGGTTGTCAGGGTGGTTTGATGGATCAAGCTTTTGCTTACGTAATCCAAAACAAGGGAATAGACACTGAAGCATCGTATCCATACCAACCAGTGGTATGATAATTTTGATCTGCAGAATATTTTTACTTAACACGTTATACTTAAAGTTTTTAAGTTAAATATTTTATTCTTGGACATAACTAGGTAATTCATTGCAAAAGTATACAGTTGCCACACTCATTTGAACCAAACGTTTCAAAGAAAGGGAGCTCATTCTGTATAAAAGCCGGTATGTTAGAATGTTATGAAAATTTTTATTGACCATCAACGTGTCATTGGCATGTTAGCTGTATAACCTAGTCAATAATGATATAAGTTTAATATTTGTTTTAAACTCCTATTAAAAGGGATATATCAAAATTTTGTTATGATAGATGTTACACAAAATCATGTTTACGGCATGAAGTATGTTGCATTCCGAAGGGCTACTCACACCATGCCGCACGTCTGATATATTTTAATCTTGTCAAAAAATGTCTCAGTTGCAGCATTTTTATTTAGACTAGAAGATAGCAAAATAAATTAAAACGTAAAAATGACAATAAGAAAAAAGAAATAAACGTATCATTATCTCGAATGTTTCCATATGCCAATGTATCATGAAAATGGTGTGTTGTGTGTGTAGACATTTATCCTCACCGCGTATAGAATTAAATACAGAGATTTGACGATTTTCAGAATGGAAACTGCAAGTTCAACCCCGCTAATATTGGAGCAACAGAGGTAAGCTGTATGGACATCAAGTCTGAATCTGAAGCGGATCTGCAGGCCGCTGTTGCAACTGTAGGACCTATCTCTGTGGCCATTGATGCATCACACTCCTCATTCCAATTGTACAGGTATGAACACATAATTTTGAATAGATGATAAAGTTGCTTTGAAAGCCACCGAACACAAAAGAATATAAAAGTATGCAGGCTCTGATTGATCGAGCTTGTTCATGAGCAGTAATGGAAATGCACATCAATATTTACACCGCCTAGCCCCGAGCTGAGCGGAATTCAGTATAAACACAATTATAAATATTGTGCCAAAAGGCCCTCTAGGTGCGTTAATGATAAGTGCACTGATTCAATATATGGGGAGACTTTTTACGGCCGCCACACGGCACACACAACGCGATCGTGATACTTAATAAGACTAAAATGAATTTCCTTGAATACTTTCACAATTCATCTCAGTACTTATAGTGATTCGTTTTTATTTAGGAAAGTTTGTTTTTACGAAATTGTCTAGTTTAAACCTAATTTATATCTCAGATCTGGAATTTACAATGAGAGAGCTTGTTCATCTACACGACTCGATCACGGTGTTCTAGCTGTAGGTTACGGATCTGAAGGATCTAAGGATTACTGGCTCGTGAAGAACAGGTAAGTGTAAAAGCACTTTACTGGTATAGCCTTTGAACCTCGTGCGTTAATTAATGTTATCATACGAGTTATCACAACAATTTAATATTTAACGCTTGATGATTTTTTCCTGATATATTACAAAGACTAGGATTAAATACACTGTATCATAAGCAATAGTAAGCTCAAATTAAAATTTCAAGTCGAAAACATTTATTCATATTCTAAGTAAAGTTATGTTATTTACTTTGATTATTTAATTAAAAAAACATATACACTTACAATGATGTTGCTATCCAGTCATTACAGCAAGAATTACATTTACATGACTATATACATTTTTCCTAATGAAATCAACTTAATTCAAATCCAATTTCAAAGTATTCCAACATCTTTGTTAATAATAATAGTAAAATATGTGCATATCAGGGTTGTCACACTCACAAAACACAGCCTCCCCACGCAGCAAAAAAGATGAGAGGAAAACAGAGCATGTTGTTATATGTTGGTCAATTTAAATTCAAATAAGACGCCTCAAACAATTAACGAAATAGAGAACCATTGGGGTTATCTCCTTGGAACGGTCAGTGACAAAACAAAAAATGTTTAGTGAAGAAAACAAAGAAAACAATAGAATAATTTATCTTTAAAACATGTCTTTATTATTATTACTGTTTAAATTTCAGTTGGGGAACCGGATGGGGACAAAATGGTTATATCATGATGAGCAGGAACAAGAAGAACCAGTGTGGTATTGCGACAGTCGCCAGCTTCCCAACCATGTAATACGTGTGTGAGCCTATAGATCTGAACAGCAGTGCATACTAGCTTTGGTTGATAGAATCTTACATTTAACTAGATTTTAGTGTTTTTTTTTATAAATCAGTTGCATTCGACTGTATGTGTTGTGCATGAGATGTGGTTTTATATTGTTTAATTGTTGAAATTGTTTGATCTTTTGTATTGTTCGTAATAAAATGAGATTGGTACTTCTTTCATTCTTGTGCATTGCGTACGTAACTATTCTTCCTTCAGGTATTCTTTATAATAAATCCTGTTGAAACGAATGATATTTTCCGACAAGGTTAAAGCTTTTTAAAACAAGGTTATCGGTATCACAAATTAAGGAAAACCTTTTGCAAGTTTTATCGCCGATATCCAGATCTAATTCATAAACACAGCTGCAGTTTAAAATCACTATTGCAACAAGGAATTTCACAGCCAGTTTTTATGGAGATTTAATTTATAAACTTCAGAAGATAAAAGGCGATGTTAATTTCTCCCGGTTATTCGTAAAACCATCTATAAATTTAAAAAGAAAGGTTACCAACATGATATTTTACAGCGCTCTGCAGGCCTGGTGATTAACCCATCTACAGTTGATCATTATGCTTACCTCTTTGGTTGCACGACGGTGGCAGGGGTTTGAGAGTTTATGAAGGTTTATGGGGAAATTTTTTCTTAAAAGAACCTAGAAGCTCGATTTGTTTCTTTTATCCCTGTCATCGTGTTCTTGTTGATTTTACTCCATGTCTTTCTAAAGAAAACTTACGGACAAACCGTAAACAATTAGAATTTTGGTGAGTATAATAGTAAAAAGTATTAAACGAGAATTTGGAAGTAAACAGCATTCAATATTCGACATTGCATACAGAAAAGGCGTTCCAGCATTTTTTGAGCTATAGAAAATAAACAAACCAACACCAAACCAAGTCAAGGACTAGTTTTGAAAACTGTCAAAATATACGCTTAAAACTTTACAAATAACGCCACTGAAAAACACACCCTGGTACCGGCTCTTCCAAGTACAGCTACCGAAAATCGTCCGTAATTTAGTTTTAGTATATGTGGGAGGTCAAAATACACTGACACATAGTAATTATTGAGATTTGTTTTGAGTATTTTGAACCCCCTTATATACTCAAACTAAATTACTGACGATTTCCTCACATTTATGAAGACTTTACGGTAGCTGTATTTGGTGAGTGCCAAACATGTACACACCTTTGCGATGGGAGTGCCGATTAGAAACCAATGACTATCTTTAAAAACGAGTCATCCGTTAAATAAAACACACCAAGGCATGGAATTTGAACTGGTTGTTGTAGGAAGACAGCAGTATACGTTACTTTATCAAAAATGAATAAATTTGCAGTACTTAATACTGAGTATTTTTTATGTTTTATTTTGACATTTGACATTTTTGTGTCAAACTTTTGCGTTTAACTCGCTGTAGTTTGTTCATTTCAAGATGACATGTTGTGGCACTTGCAGAACATAGTCATTATTTAATTACCAGATTACATTAGATTATTATTATATTTAATAACAAATTGTGCATCGTATTTATAAATCCATATTTTGAGACCTTTCAGCAAATTATCAAGCCGGAAATTATGTGAATGAGCTCGAGCCCGACAACGGCCAGAAAACGGAACCACACGTTTTATGATATTAAACATTTTACCAAAAACTTTATTCAGTTGGGTGCATTTTGATCATAGAATCAATAACGATCTTTTCGCGTCTTAGAGTTTATTAAAAGCTAAATATTTCAAACTCCTTTTTAATGCAGTAGCCCGAAGCAATGACTGCTGGAGCTCGCCAACCATTAGAAGCTCATGACCCAAGTATTACTTAAGCTCGGTGCAAAACAGGGGTTATTGTATAATGGTTGGAAGTAAGCGCACTAACATACTATTACGTATATGTAGAGTATTGACTGACCTGGGGTAGGTAGGAGTCAGCCTACCTTTCGACCGGAAATAATATGAATTTAGCTCACCGCTAGGTAATCAACGGATTATAACAACAAATTCGTGAGAGGATAGACTATTTATTTATTTTATATAACAATAAGTTTAACTTTATTTTCAGGAAAACTGTTGATTGCCGACGGTCTGTATCTACTCCAAGTCGTTCCTTTCTCGGTTCCTGAATCGCTGACAATTTAAGAAGAGAAACTGGCATTCAGCAAAGCATGAAATCCAGTATTTTTAAAACGATGTTAGTTATATTTTCAGTAAATGTTTAAAGCACAGCACACCTATAATCGTTATCGTCGTTACGTAGAAGAAAAGCAGAAGTATTGTCTTTGCTCTTAAAACAGCAGTCAGTCGTAATTATGGATCTACAACAGTAACTCTTTCCACAAACGGTTATTTTTTGTGCTCATTAGGCCTATATCGTAGACGTACAACTGCATGATTTAAATGTACAATATTACCATCAAAGGGGGGTAATTAAAACAAACTGAAAATAAGAATGAATCATACAGAATTATCATGATTGTATTCATTACGAAGAGAAAATCCGAATATATTATTGTATTTGCGGTTAAAACACAACAGTAAGTGTTTATTATACCATAGACCTGCTCAAGGAAAGGTTGCTACTAACAGGTGTGTTGGTCCAACAGCAGTCAGTGTTCATTATATCATAGGCCTACACAATGAAAAAGAGATGTGTTGGGCCAACAGCAGTCAGTGTTTTTATATCGTAGACCTACAACAGTAATAGTCGCCACAAACAATTGTGGCTGAGACATCGATTTCTACACCAGCCTCTGTTGTTTGCACACGAATGGCTGTTCAAAGCTGATTCTTTAGTTAAGATTTTGTAAATGTGTCTGTCCTATAAGTACGTTTTTGGAGTTGCAAGGGCAGGCGCTGTCGCCGTGAGTGACCGTAAAGGTTCGGTACCAGTTAGAATCGATATCATTTTAAATCTCATTGATCAAGTATTCATGAACTCTTGGCAACCTTTATCCTTAGTTGTAGTTCTAATTCACTATTTATAAGGTAGTTTATTCATGAGTCCCCCATCCTAAACTTACAAACTTACTTTACACACAACTCTCTTCTGAGTTATAATATATGAAAGATTGTTCCAAGATTATCAAAATGAGAATGATGACCATGCTTTAATATAAGCATCTTATTGGCTGATGTTTTACTTGTCTATTTTCCATTTCAGTCAAGCAGATGCATGAGATTAAATGGTCTCCAATCTTAGTTTTATAATTGTTTATCCTTATGAAATGGGGCGCGTCACGGGAAAAGGTAACTTCGGGCAGTTGACGTTAATTCTAAAAATGACGTCATCAAGTTGAGAAGACGAAAATAATTATTATGCATTACGCGGTAAAAGTAGCATTATACTGTCAAAATGTGTAACAAAATCACTGTTTAGTTATGAAAAAATAACAGATAATTTTAAGTTCTTTCCAAATATAGCAACAACTAAAAATTACAAAAATTTGACCGAATACACCTTTTCCCGTGGCGTGCCCCAAATGATATTGCCTCTAATGTGGAGCGAATCCACACTGTCACGGCGGCAGCAGCAACTTTGTAATAACGATAACGCTACCGACTGAGCTACCAGGGAAAATAACGAACAAAGATATCTGATAGAACAGATAAACTTTATCATCACTGCATTTCTTTATTAACGGATTTTTTTACTTGTAGCAGTACTGACTATAATATATACGGGGAAACTTTTTGTGGCCGCCACACTGCACAAAATGCGCTACTGTGAATTTCAAATAATATTGCCTCTAAAGTTTAACCTGCATTACAGCATATTATGATACTATGTTAAAACATCACTCCCAACTTAAACTCAAATTATATTGCCTCTACCTGGGAGTGCACCTGCATCGTCACGGCGACAGCGCCTAGCGATGCAATTCCGACGACGCAACACATTGAGCTAACCGAGACAACCCACCCCCACAAAAACAAAAAAAACAACACAAAAAGGTTGATCAGATAGCCCTGATATACGTCATCATCAAAGTTCGACTTTTTTATCTAAACGGTTTCATCATCCGTTTTTGAATATTTTCTACAGTCGGGTAGGTATCAGCTGGGTAAATATTGGTTTGACACCCCGACAGTCAGAAAACAACTGTTGCATGTACCCGGTATTTGCTGCCCCATTTGTAGCTGAGGTGTAGCTGTTGTTTGATCTTTAAAAGAAATGAATCTTAATCGAAGATCTTGATTTAATGAGCCTTTTAAAACTGGGCAAGCTGCCTTTCTTAATAATAGTATACGATACTGATTACTGTACATACGCCACCTACCCTGTCGTACTGCAGCTTCTCTTATCAATGACATACATTGTAACGTTTCAGCTTCTTTTTCTGTTTAACTATAAGTATCATTCACGTGTGTTGGGTAAAGATCGCGTGATCCAGCCCGAGTGAAATATGCACAAGGGCGGTAACGAGGCTCTGCCGAGTTACAAAATGTACCGCCTAAGTGCATATTTCACGAAGGCTGGATCACGCGATCTTAACCCAACATAAGTGAATGATACTTTGTCTTGCATACCGTATTTATTTTGCCCATTTTGGGGTATTTTCCTGTAAATTGTTCTTTGCACTACTTTTTATAGTAGCGGAGTGATATACGAGACATTCCATCGGTCGTTCATAAATGCGTCAGACGTCGTGACGTCATATAAGGCGCGTGACTCATTCTACATAGGGGTGTAGAATCAAAATTTCCTACACGGGTAAAAACAATTCTCTGTAAGAACCAAAATTTTAAAGAAGGGGTCTGGCAGTCAATCTCTTGGATTTTGTTGATTTTTACACCATATGTTGAGTTTGATGCCCATACATAGAAAACAATGTTGGTTAGTCAAAATCTTTTGGCGTTGCCATGGCAACCAGCATTCCTTATTTTTCAGTTATTTTCAGAAAAATGTTCACAATTTTTTCACAAAATTGACATTTTTGTGACTTCCAGGACCCAATAATGTATATAACCACCCAACAAAGTACAACCGTAAATGTATGTACTAACTTTAAGTAGTAGATTATTTGAAAAGTTAACAATTGATTCTAGTTATGTAAAATTTCAATTTTATAATGATTTAAAGTACACCATATGTCCATTTTTTTATTTTTGAAGTAAAATGGGTAACAGGGGGTATCATAAATTGGCTGTAAAACGAGTTTGCAGCATTTTTGACATAGTTTACTCAATAATTCATTTAGTATAAGGGTTGTCCTATAAATCTTTAAAAAAACTTTTTGGGCTTTTCATATTTAAAAAATCTACAAATAAAAGAAATTGTGGTAAAGTCAAAAGAATGCAGTTTAATTTTTCATTCTATGTATTCCAAACATCCAATATTTAACAATAAAAAAATTGATTCAGGTGTATAGAAGGTTGTCAATTTTATCATTTATAATATTATTATTTACTAACTTAAGAAAACAGAGGAAACTATGTTTTACAAATTGGTTTCCATGGCAACGATTTTTAAATAATGAAAAAAATGGACTAATTCTTCAGTAAAACTTGATAAATAATGAATTTAAAAGTCAAAATCCACAGAACCAAACATTGAAATGATTATAGTTTCATTTTTTGTAGATCTTGAAAAGGTGTTGCCATAGCAACAAAAAAGACTTTATATAAATAATGGTTAATACCGAATTTTCTCAAATATTTAAGTAAAAGGCCATAAAATTGTGTTTGATTATCAAAGAAAAAACACAAGGCAGTAAAAATTAACATGCTTTTTATGCCTGTTTCCATTGCAACACATTTTTATTGATTTCGTTATTAAGTTCAGGTGGTGTAAATACTGACATATCCTGAATGATACAATCTAGACTAGCTTATAATAATTCAAACTGACAAAGCCATCAAAATTTACCCATATCATTAAATAATAAATCAGTTGAAATGATTTGTTACATTTTTTCATCACACTCATCACAGTATATTCTACAATTTCCAATCAATTTCAACATAACTAGTGATTAGTTGATAAATCACAAACTCTAGGAATTTCCACAAAAATCAGCATACAGTGAAACCTGCATTATCAGTTAAAAGTTAAAATGGTTCAAAATATGTTATAGAGGACAAACATTCGACATATATTATGTTTAGAAAGAAAATAATTTAAAAAAAAAACACGTTCGGGCCACGTCACGTTTTGCGGAATTCCCTGCTTGCAAACCGAAAGTACAAAAAGTAATGCAGGTAGAACGTGATTTTCGAATGAGATTTAATGCAGAAACAACTAAGTATAATTGCAGTCATCATCTATTAAAGTTATCATCTTTCAGATGTAGTATTGTTTAGAAAAATGATGTAATTTTATTTTATATTATGTCGTTTTGCTCTCTGGTCACATCTCATTACAGTGTGTAGTCATTTCCAAATCTTAATTTCTGAAGTTAACTACGGTAAAAATATATCAAATTGTTTGTTTTAGATCTACTCAGTTACAATTATTAAAGATGATACTTTTTGGCCGACATGTTTGGACGGTTTTATTTTCTGGATTTGGCTGTTTTTGATCTTAACAGTTTTAATGTCTTATAGGACGACAATTGCCCCGCTGCTTCACAATGCTGATCAAACATGATTTGTTTGTAAAGTTTCTTACTATGTCCCCGTACACATTCATGCCAAGAGTGTAGGTGTGAAGACCGCGAGCTGCCTCTTCGTTATGACGCTCAATATAACGCATATTCGTCTCCCAGATTCCACGTCTGAGTCGATAATACAAGGTATGATTCAGAAGTTCATAGAATTGGCATATAACTTTTCTAAAATAAGTCCGTTTATTGCATAATTTACCAGAATTGAAGTTCAGAACAAAAGAAATGCATGTAAGCTATTATAATTACCCTGATGTATCTAGCGGCCGTAAATGACGTTATCATTGCGACACATAACCAATGAAGCGAAGGAGTTATTGGTTATTGTAACTATTTTTTTAAATAAATAAAGTTTTCTACGATTTCTCTTACGTATCAATATGTTGTAGACCCTCTACAGTGTATACGTTTAAACATACAAATCATTTTCGCGGAACTCCTTTTTTGACTTTACTAGACATAAAATTTTCATCTAAAGCATTGTCTCAGTTTTCTCCCAAAATAGTTTATCGATAGTTAATAGGTTTCCATCGTTAGAACTGACAGATAAATTGCCGTTTACATATTTTGGATCGATATTAATTTCTTGTGTCTAGATATATACATGTATGGTTTCTTTATAATATCGTAACGACAAAACAATATTTAGTTAGTTTTGGATATGTTTGATTGTTTCGGGCGATATTCTTTATTATATAATACAAAAAATAATTTCGACAAATATTTGTTAACTATAGTGTTTGTGATTTTAAATCTTACACATTATACGTTTTACCTTAAAGCGTCCGTCTTAGCGTTTATATATTGTTTACTGTGCCTTTCTTTGTAAGCTTGCCATTCAGTGTCCAGTGTTGGATCATTTGCAATGAAGATCTGTAGAAGTAGAAGTCCTACCAGGTAGTACAGGAACATCTGTAAAGTAATGTGCAGTAAAATCCCTTAGAAGTTCTTTTACATCTATTTATATACTAGCTTTGTTTGTGCTGTGAGCGCTGTAAAAGGTCGTTCCGTACAATCAATCAGTACTGTTATCCATTACCGTATTTAAAAGCCGTTGAACATGATATTTATAGTTAAGCAAATTCTGAGTAGCAACTTTGGGATAATCGGCGAGAACAGTAATATGCATTAAATTTTTCCATTACAAACCATGAACAGGTCCAATCATAATAAGCCGGTAGTTTTTTATATTTGTCGTTTCCGGTAGATTTCACAATTCAATCCGAAGACCACCCCGCAATACGACCACTATTTCAAAGTTCGCTTATACAACTTTTCACCATAATTAGTTTAAATTGAGATCATCCCACAATAAAGATCATTGTTTCCTAGTCTATCAGGCAGTTTTCATAGTGAGGTTTTACTGCATATTGCAAACTCGTTCAACTGTGCCATCTTATCATGATCTTCCCTGTTCGCTTTAGATTTATTAGGTTATTTCTAACCTAGAAGCAACAAGTGTAAATCAAGATCAGATATGGTTATAATTATGCAGTTGTTTATTTACAAATGTACTTGTATAATAATACAGATAAAAGATAAATAAACTTAAATACCTCTATAAGGATCACACTAATTGTGTTATCTAGTAGATAAGAAAAGTTAGTATGAATATAGGTAACCTACTGTGGTATCACTTTATTGTGCGGGGACATATTTTCGCGTTTAAGGAGTAGACAATATTGTGGATGTGGGCAAAAATTCGCCAAATTGTATTATCTTCATACAGAGCTTATTGTTTGATTTAAAGTCTTTTTTATTGTTTCATTAAAGTTCGCTGGGTTTTAAATAATTTTGCGCACTTTCTATAAAGCGAAATACCTGAAAATTTAACCCGCACGAAAAAGAATTATTATACCACAGTAGTATGAATTGAATATTATATACACGACTAGATAGAGTTATGATAGATCGTAAATCGTCTATGAACTGCATTGTTTACTGTTATTAGTTCAGTTACCTCCCTTGATGGTAATACGCGATTTCAAACCATGCTGAATGTTTATCGTTGTCGGTAGCAGTACAATATTCCTTTTGGGAAATAAGGATGGTATGTACTGTGTCTGTCTTTAGCACGGTTGGCTAGGCACCGCCGCCGTATCAGTTCGAGACAGTAATCTGAGCAAAACTGACATTGTTTGTTCTGAAATCACAGAATCATGAAATAGATTTAAAAAGAACTTTTTAAGCCATCGAAATCGAGAAATATCAATATACAGCAGGCTAGTTCTTGTGCATAAAATAAATGCATATTATATTCACGTCGCCTCAATGTAGCACCGGTTTTAACATCAACACAAAATTAACACATATAAATTGCTCAGCGGCCTTTTATGGCTTAATTGATAACAACACTGATTGAATGTTCTGGGAGACGTTTTACGGCCGCAATATTTAACAAAAATCATTTGAACATTCGAGTTTGATTAAGATATGGTTTGCCGTAACTTGAGTGTCCTTTATTGACACGAAAAGCCATGGGTTCAACATTCAAAACACTGCAGAGCCTTCATGTTTGTTCTCGTAGCAGTGGAATTGTCGTGTCGCGAGCTTGTGCCTTATATTTTAAATTTTAGATTTGACTGCTCGATTCTGGTTTGACTTCTTTACATAGAGTTAGCAAGAGCGACAATGGTTATCTTGATTTCGAATAAAAAAAATATATAAACATTTTACCTTACCGTAGGCACAAATAATGTTTATTTAGTTGAAAACGTAGTTGATTCTCATTCAAACTATTTAAATAAATCCGTATGGGATGATGAACAAATATGGTATCTTATTCAGAAACTGTTCGAAAGAAAATTGGCTCTATTTAAAACACTAGTATCGTCACTGAGGACTTAACTACAGCCAATGATTTAGTCTGGTTTTTCAAGAGTACGACGTATTGTTGTCTTATTAGGTATGTATTGTTGTCTTATTGGGTACGTATTGTTGTCTTATTAGGTACGTATTGTTGTCTTATTGGGTACGTATTGCTGTCTTATTGGGTACGTATTGTTGTCTTATTGGGTACGTATTGTTGTCTTATTAGGTATGTATTGTTGTCTTATTAGGTACGTATTGTTGTCTTATTAGGTACGTATTGTTGTCTTATTGGGTACGTATTGTTGTCTTATTGGGTACGTATTGTTGTCTTATTGGGTACGTATTGTTGTCTTATTGGGTACGTATTGTTGTCTTATTGGGTACGTATTGTTGTATTTTTAGCTACGTATTTTTGTCTTATTGGGTACGTATTGTTGTATTTTTAGCTACGTATTGTTGTCTTATTAGGTACGTATTGTTGTCTTATTGGGTACGTATTGTTGTCTTATTGGGTACGTATCGTTGTCTTATTGGGTACGTATTGTTGTCTTATTAGGTATGTATTGTTGTCTTATTAGGTACGTATTGTTGTCTTATTAGGTACGTATTGTTGTCTTATTGGGTACGTATTGTTGTCTTATTGGGTACGTATTGTTGTCTTATTGGGTACGTATTGTTGTCTTATTGGGTACGTATTGTTGTCTTATTGGGTACGTATTGTTGTATTTTTAGCTACGTATTTTTGTCTTATTGGGTACGTATTGTTGTATTTTTAGCTACGTATTGTTGTCTTATTAGGTACGTATTGTTGTCTTATTGGGTACGTATTGTTGTCTTATTGGGTACGTATCGTTGTCTTATTGGGTACGTATTGTTATCTTACTAGGCATGTATTGTTGTCTTATTAGGTATGAATTGTTGTCTTATTGGGTACGTATTGTTATCTTACGAGGTATGTATTGTTGTCTTATTAGGTATGTATTGTTGTCTTATTGGGTACGTATTGTTGTCTTATTGGGTACGTATTGTTGTCTTATTGGGTACGTATTGTTGTATTTTTAGCTACGTATTGTTGTCCTATTAGGTACGTATTGTTGTCTTATTGGGTATGTATTGTTGTCTTATTGGGTACGTATTGTTGCCTTATTGGGTACGTATTGTCGTCTTATTGGGTACGTATTGTTGTCTTATTGGGTATGTATTGTTGTCTTATTGGGTACGTATTGTTGTCTTATTAGGTACGTATTGTTGTCTTATAGGGTATGTATTGTTGTCTTATTGGGGACGTATTGTTGTATTTTTTAGCTACGTATTGTTGTCTTATTAGGAACGTATTGTTGTCTTATTGGGTACGTATTGTTGTCTTATTGGGTACGTATTGTTGTATTATACGGTACGTATTGTTGCCGTATTATAGCCCGGTTATATCAAGAGTAACCAAAGTTAATATTATTTTAGATGAGATCGAGAGCGACCAGTGCCCAAGGTTATAAAACTGAGCATGGAAACCAGTCTCAAATCTCAAGCATCTGATTGGCTGAAATGGCGACCATTCGCCATTTCAGCCAATCAGATGCTAGAGATTTGAGACTGGTTCTCAATCTCAGTTTTATAACCTTCAACCTTGATCAGATTACATGTCCATAAAGTATATGTTTCAAGAACCATCTGTAAATAAGTATTGTTGTTAAATTTTAACCTTCATGAAATACAATAATATCATGAAACAAAATAGAACAATTGCTTTCCGTGTATCATGCGATGTTCTGTATTTAATACGAGTAAAGTTCCTTGTCCGATGTAACGATTTGTTTGGTGTCATATGCGATCTCAAGATAAGATCACATGGTTGATGGTGATTGTATCACGTGACATCCAATTAAAATTTGTTTATAAATTGGCGATGATGGTTTAATAGACTTCATCCACTGCTCAACAGCAAGAGAACTAACGAAGATCATTCACGGTATGTTTGTCTTTATTAATGAACTTGGTAATTAATAGTTCAGAACTGTCTTATCAACTTTGCATTAAAAAAGGGTAATATCGATATGCTTGAGATGCATTGGGAAGGTATATTCGGTGATATATTTATATATTTAACACTAAGTCTTATATCACATATCTATTATTTTTCTCAAAACATAAAATACGATAATTTGTTTTAAATATTTGACTCTGTAGTGTTTTTACAGCGATGTTGATAATAAGCATTGCAACGTCTACTTAAAATTTAAGGTTCCGCAAACATTGCAAATGGCGAAAAGTGGCTAAATTTTCAAAATTGAATTTTGGGGGAAATACTTATTGCCACCTAGATTTTAGTAACGAAATGTCTTTAGCTATGGATGTTGTAAATGTTTGCAAGCTCAATTTAGTCTAATTCATTCTCTAATTACCAAGCACATACTAAAACAAAAGAAAAACCGTTTGCATGAGAACTCTGAAATTCATGAACAATATACCAAAGCAACTCATACCTGAAATAAGTATAAGCTGGTCTACAATGTTTAGTGCCAATTCGTCAAAATTATGTTAGGAGTTTCAAGTAATTCAAGGAAAACTTACTTCCTGGTTCAAAGTGAAAGTGAAAGTGAAAGTAGGAAGTAAGTTTTCCTTGAATTTCTTGAAACTCCTAACATTATTTTGACGAATTGGCACTAAACATTGTAGACCAGCATATACTTATTTCAGGTATGAGTTGCTTTGGTATATTGTCCGTGGATTTCAGAGTTCTCATGCAAACGGTTTTTCTTTTGTTTTAGTATGTGCCTGTTAATTAGAACATGTATTAGACTAAATTGAGCATGCAAACATTAACTACAGCCTTAGCTAAATACATTTCGTTACTAAAATCTAGGTGGCAATAGGTATTTCCCCCAAAATTTAATTTGGAAAATTTAGCCACTTTTCACCATTTGCAATGTTTGCGGAACCTTAAGTAGTCATTTCATTGATTAACGTCTTTTGTCTCGAAGACACATTTTCCTATGAAGCACTGGATAACAGAACTGCCTGTTAAAAGCAATAGATTAAACTGGCCAGATTAATAGATGAGCAAAATAACTCATGTTTAGTGTCATTGATACACGTAACATGAGCTAGAATTTAGAGCATTTTATTTTACAGTTACGATTCATCGACTGAATAAAATTACTTTTAGATTATTTACTGTCTTTAATTTGGATCTATAATTATGAAAGGCCATGCTATCTTATTATAAACATCTCGTGTTTATAAATATAGTATCTAGTATAATCAACTTTATTTTATTGTGAATTTGAGATAAAGTTTTGTCAAATTGGTAAATCTCCTTTCTAGTTGAAAGTCTTTCGATTGTAGATGTTTCGAGTGACAGTACTAGGTTGTCTTTTGGTCACGTGTTTGGCAGTTGATGTTTTGCTGAACGAGGAATGGGAGGCTTACAAAACAACATACGCAAAGACGTACGGACCATTGGTGGAAGGAGTAAGGTATGAGTTAAAAATTGCTCCAATAGTTACATGTAATAAAACATATTTTGTTACGGTTTGTAAAAGATTTTAGAGACAAAATGATAAAAAGCATATAAAAATGTCCACATTCAGACAATAGCTGACACACAGGGTCAAAGTCGAGAGAATACAGCAGGATACAAGTTATTTGAACAAATAAAATACACCACAAATAATTAATATGAAACGGTGAACCCGAGTGCCGTACGTCTGTAAACGGTCAGTGAAAAAAAAGATTTTGCAACTGGGCGAGTTTTTAAACCAGGATCTAGGCTGTAATAACCCTACTCCAAATGACACAACGAGAGAGAACAGTAAAAAACAACAGTATTTTAATTTTGCTTTAATGTCTGCTGTAATTATTCAAGTACAGCAAACCGTTTACCGGTTCCCTGTTTATTAAAGGCGTGAGATCTGGGAGGCTAACATCAGATATATTCAGAAACACAACTTAGAGGCAGATAGAGGACTTCACACATACACACTTGGAATGAACAAGTATGGAGACCTGGTAAGTTTCCTGACATTTTGCAACATCAGTTTGTAGGCCTTTACATTTACTTAACAAACGAACACTTCGGAATTCAATGTTATGTTAATGACTTTTTACTCATTTAGACATTTTCTAACCTTATTTTATAAGATAGTGCATTCCACTTTGTACTCCTTCGGACATTCTGCTATGTAACTTAATTATCAATTTTGAGATCATGTTCGCCATCGACATTGCTTTTGTTCTTTTCTACACCTATCAAACACACACGGCATAAAGCAAAAAAAGAACAAGTTATTATCATTTTCAAACATATTTCATATATACAACAACGAAAACTTTGTTTATATCATGAAACGCTTATTTGTATGTTTGGCATAAAAGGACTAATTATTGGTTTTTGAAACATCGACAGTGCCACTCGAAATATATCGTTAGAAAACGACGGCGATCTTGAAAAATATTCGCCGTTTTGCCATATTTCGTATTTGTGTTGAACGTACATGATTTTATTCTTCTCCCCCTCGTTAAAAAAGTGAAATATGCATATCAGGAATCGCCACACCCAGACAACACAGACTCCCTACGCAGCGAAAGAGAAAAGAGGAAAGAGAGCACGTGTTTATAAGAATATCAATTTCAACAAGACAGCACAAACAATTAACGAAATTAACGAAACATTTTAAATTTAAATGACATGTACATGACATTTTTATAAAGTCTTTCTTAAAATGCTATTGTTATAGCTGTTTAAACAAAACTATTTTATAACAGACGAACCGAGAGTTTGTTTCCATGATGAACGGATACAAAAATAACGTAACATCTTCCGGCTGCGGCCATTATACTCCTCCAATGAACGTCGAGCTGAGTGACCTGCCAGACACGGTTGACTGGCGAACAAAGGGTTACGTTACACCAATCAAAGATCAGGTACGTGGTACAAAACAAAACGTGTGTTAAATGCAAAGGCCTTTAAGCAACCAGAGAACAACATTTCAGTTAAAATAACATAATTAGAGGGCATAAAACAGCTATATCAAGAAACTGTTCGCCTAAAATTTATACTATTTTACAAATATAACAGAAAACTTCGTTCATTACCCTGGTCCTTTGTAATTAAACATGGAAGAGAAAAACTGTGTGTGCGTTCGTTCGTGGATATATGCATTTATATGTTAATGCAAAAGAGCGTTTTACAATTTACTGGTAAATTCGTAACGTCTTCAAACGGCCGCAAAATCTATCATACAGGTGTATTGCTAAGTTTCCCAGGAAGATTTATGATGGATGTGTGCCTTACTTGTGTACATTTTCTACGTTGTTAAGTGACTTGTTAATGACACCAATCCCTCATTTTTAACTATGATTGGACTTTATAAGTGCTTTATTGGTTTAACAGGGTCAATGCGGATCATGCTGGTCTTTCTCGGCCACTGGGTCCTTGGAAGGACAGAACTTCAAGAAAACCGGAACCCTGACTTCCCTCTCTGAGAAAAATCTGATGGACTGCTCAAGGCCTGAAGGTTTGTCGCCTCTGAAATATGATTGCACATCTTGCCCTACCTACCTAGTATGCAATGTCATTAGCATAGACTCAAAACTTGATTTCATTTTGTTTTAATTTTTTTAATTTTAGAATGCCTTTTTATATTTATTATTTATATATAATTATTTAAAATAAACCAGTAGTAGATATATGTACATAGTAAAAGATACGATACACACAATTTAACAATAAGCGACAAGATTTTGTGTTCTTTTATGGCCTTAACTTTTTGATCTATGTAATTTGTTACCATTAATGCTTTATTTTCCTTTGACAGGAAACCAAGGATGTCAGGGAGGTTTGATGGACCAAGCTTTTGCTTACGTCATCAAAAACAAAGGAATAGACACTGAAGCATCGTATCCATACCAACCAGTGGTATGATATACTTTATGTCTACATAACCTTTTTCCTTACCACCCAGTAATAGCTACAAATAAATTATGTCTGCAGTACTATTTCCCAAACGGCTCAGTAACTGGGTCATCTTATTAGAAAATTAAGACCTGACAATACAGTGAATCATTTCGCACTTTCATATTTAAGACAAAGTGCATTTAAAATACCCTCCTACTTGAACTATTTAAAGAAGAACGAGATTTCCTTCAGAGGAAAGTTTGAACAAGCTATGTAAGCATAACAATCAGCAATCAGAGAGAAAATATATATTTAAATTGCATATTAATATAGTTAACAGATGCAGTAATGCGTGTGTTTTGATAGATTCTACCAAAAACTATGTTCCAGTGTCCAAGGTTATAAAACTGAGCATGGAAACCAGTCTCAAATCTCAAAAAAAGGTGAAATATGCATATCAGGAATCGCTACATTCAGAAAAAACAGCCTCCCCACATAGTGAAGAAGAAGAGAGAGAGCATGGTCAATGAAATGATCAGTTTCAAAAGAGACACAACTAACAATTAACAAAACTGAGAACCGACCAGTCGCCATTTCAGCCAATCAGATGCTTGAGATTTGAGACTTGTTTCCAATCTCAGCTTTATAACCTCCAGCCCAGGCATTTCGAGTACCAAGACACATTTGATAAATTTTTAATTCTTATTTAGATTCGAAGTTAACCTTGTTTTGTAAACGACCGACATAACGCCGATTGGTCTTCCCATGAATTAAATTACAATGTTGAGTTATTTATGCCCCATTATATAAATTTTCAGAATGGAAATTGCAAGTTCAACCCCGCTAATATTGGAGCCACCGAGGTGAGCTGCATGGACATTAAGAAAGGCTCTGAAGCCGACCTGCAGGCCGCTGTTGCAACAGTTGGACCAATCTCTGTCGCTATTGATGCTTCACATTCTTCCTTTCAGTTGTACAAGTATGTACAAGCTCACATATTGTAAAAGAATAGCTTTTTTTGAAATGGTTAATACTTTTGTAGGCTATATACCCTGTCTTTTATTTCAATTTTTGGTTTGTAGTGGTAACTTTGTGACTTTTGTAAACACTACTTCAAAATGGATGATTTACATTGTAATAACTATCTTCTCTCCGAATTGTCTGGGGGGTCTCGGAAATTCACAAAAACTAAGAGATATATTTCATTTTGTAAGGCAAAAGAAATACGACATTTTGTATTTACAAGACACACGCATTACATAACAGCTTTATTCCTATGTTAAGGCAGAGATGGGTTATGACATTTCTATTAGCGCGTTAACAAGTAATCTACTTTTACAGAAGAGGAATTTGCACGAAGAGTGTTTGTGTGTTGCCACAAATTGTATATTGCAGCATTTGATGTAAAATATGTTAAAACATTCCTCGTGTATATCAATTTATTCCCGTTATCTTTTGCGACTGTTACTTTAGATGAGCATTTTTTCTAACATTTATATTACTTGGGTCTCCTTTTACAGACGAGGAATTTACAACGAGAGGGCTTGTTCCTCTACACAACTTGATCACGGTGTCCTTGCTGTTGGCTACGGATCCGAAGGATCTAAGGATTATTGGCTAGTTAAAAACAGGTGAGAACAAATCAAGTCCCAAGGTTATGAAGCTGAGATTGGAAACCTGTTTCAAATCTCAAGCATCAGATTGGCTGAAATGGCGACTGGTCGCCATTTCAGCCAATCAGATGCTTGAGATTTGAGACTGGTTTCCATGCTCAGCTTTATAACCTTGGGCACTGACGTGTCCGTGTCAATATTCTTAAAACTATGTATACCAACAGTATCGGAGATATTATGCCTTAACCTATTATGAACATGTGGGGCAAGAAACGTTAAAAATGTCGTCGGGTAGCTCAGCT
Source organism: Corbicula japonica (assembly GCA_038501625.1). NCBI lineage: Eukaryota > Metazoa > Mollusca > Bivalvia > Venerida > Cyrenidae > Corbicula > Corbicula japonica. The sequence goes on from JAZAYU010000023.1 coordinate 7,354,915, forward strand.
TTTTGTCAGTTCTTGAAATGACGTCAAAAAAAATGAGAAAACGACGTTGCTTTTAATGCAATTCGAGATAGAAATTTTATAGTCAAATCTATATACAAATTGTGTAATAAAAACTTTAAATATATACTCTTTAAGTATACTTTACGACATACAGAATAATTTTTTTTACCAGTGAATGATAGAAAAATCTTTCACAACTAAACACATTTTCTTTTTGATTTTATTTTTTCTGTCCGTCATTTGCGTGAATTTGAAAAAAAAAATCCATAAATTGGAGCCAAAAACGATTGTGTACAACATTACGTCATGACGTCATAACTATAACCAAACTTTTTCCGTCTTTCTAAACATTCTCATTCGGAATTTTATGTGTATTTGGGTACTAACGTGAAAACGTACAGTAAAACTAAAAATAATATTTTACTGTTAACATTTTAAACTCGGAAAATTCTGTAATTTACTGGAAATCATACAATAATTAGTTTCTTTAATCAGCCTGCTGTTTACAAGGATATTTTTCTCCAGATTTGTCTTTTAATGAGTATGGTTATTCTTTAAGCTGTATTTCTTTCAGTTGGGGAACCAGCTGGGGGCAGGAAGGCTACATTATGATGACAAGAAACAAGAAGAACCAATGTGGTATTGCCACAGCATCCAGCTTCCCAACCATGTGATTGGATTGGGCGTTTATAGATCTGAGCATCTGTGCAAACATAATTTGATTCGGAATCCTGGGATTGTACAATTGACTTGCTATATAGTGTATAACTAATTAAAAATCAGCCAAGTTAGTATCAATGTGTTGTAAATACAAAACATTTACGATTTGTTCGGTTGTTTAATGTGTTTGATCTTTTACAAAGTTTTGAATAAAGTTGATTTTAATTACTTTCTTTCTTGTAATGTAAAGATTGTACACTGTTCTACCACGCATTTGTGCATGGTATAGCATGCTTGTCCTCAAGAAAAAACCATTAAATATTAAGGCAAGTCAACGTAGTGAAGTATAAACATAACAAATGAAATGATTATCTGGCAGTAGTAAGACCTCTCAAACAGAAAATTGACCCAGTGATTAAACGATACTCAGAACAACAGAATAACCAAATACATATCTGAAAATCATTCAGAAATCAAACAACAGACAGGAAAAAGGTGTATTAAAGGTAAAATCACTAAAGCTGAACTCAATTTGGTATTACATGTATTATATTATGTAACAACTATAATTTAACCATCACAGTCAAACCAAACAATTGAAATATGCAAAACGTTATACTCAGTAGATGCATCATTGATTAATGACCATCAAATTTAAAATGAAGATCACTACGTATGTGTACCGCCAGATTAATATACACATCTAGAATTGTCAAAATCAAGAATTAAAAGCCGCATTGTTAAAATGAAACATATAATATTAAAATCTTACAAAAGTGCCTTGTTCGACATATAGATAGATTTTTATCAATATTAAAAGATTAATATAAAATCGCGACTGGTCATTGTGCTGGAGAATAGAATCTTTAAAAAAAACACACACTAAATAATGGATGTTTTACAAATTAAAGTATTGCCCCATTCGTCATTGCTTTTTTTCATACACACAAAAAAAGAAAAATATCAAAATGTCTCAAACGGCACAATGCAGTTTCATCAAACATTGCACAAAACAATGATATAAGTGTATAATTACATTCTTTAAGAAACAAATAGAACAGTAAAGAAAAATAGTTACACCTAAAAAATCCCTAAAATTCTATTTGGATTTTTTCTCCAAATCGATGCAACACAATACAACAATTCAAATGCCAACAAAAGCGAAATGATATTGACAAAAGCGAAATGATATATGTAAGTGTGAAATTGGCATTTACAAGATATAGACCTGAGTATTGTGCCAGTAATATCATGTTGCTTTAGTAAATGTCATTTATTTCCGTGAATTGGATATCAGATGGAAGGTATTGAGTTCAAGGGGTCTTCAGCGTATCAGATTTAGTAAGTTACCAAAATTTTAACAGTCAGGTGCCAGGCAAGTATATATCATAATTAATCGGCAAACAGTTTTAAATATTTGATATCGCCATGTTCTCTTGATTTATGAAGTGTGTTGTTTAATGTGACAGTGTTACGCGTCGGTACAGAACTATCAGTCGAATCAGGTGCATTGCTTCCAAGAAAATGTGAGAAATGGAAATGGGAATTGCTCAATATATCTTCACGACGTTCTTCTTGTAAAGTAAAGCACAACAGAAGATGATTTGATAGCTTTGAAAACAATAATACACTTTAATAAATGTACCATGAAATCGCTACTTCTATCACTAGATGAGAAAATAGCAGCATTTGTGCAGTCTCAGTATCCTGGCGTGTTTATGTCTTTGGAGAAATTGATACTACATTGTGGCTGATATCCTCAATGAATCCGACGGTACATTGAAATTTCTGACACTATTAGGAGGACTGACATCTCAGACAGATATATCAGCGCTTATAGAACTGACATGTTTAGAATCATTGTTTCTCGAGAGCGTTACCATGACTCGTAGTTGCATTGAAAGACTTTACGCTTTTATCAGCCAGACCACAACACTAAGAGAGCTAAAGTTGAATGTTATACACATTTCGGACAATACGAATCAGTACCGTGATTGTTTCGCCGCCTTGGACCTTCATCGTTTGAAAAAGTTGACTATGCTTGTTCTTCCAGGTGAACCATGTAGTGAGCTGCACGTTAACACTGCATTTTTGGAAAAGCTGACGTTCCGACAATTGTGGAAGATGACCGAGAGTGCCAGGGCTTTGTTGTGGAAAGATCTGCGTGAAGCACCGCTCCTTGCATCACTAGAGTTATACAAGATGACATACTGCCTAGAAGGTTGCCAAGAAATGATCCAAACTATTCCTACCTTTGCGCAGCTGCGTGATCTCAAGCTTCGTGATATCGATATGTTTGACAATGTATTAGTCTTTTCTCCTGCAATGACAAAACTATAACGTGTGGAGCTATACGAGGTGATAATGTCGAATGCAGCGTGGACGCAACCTTTCCTCAATTTAGGCTTGCTTCCATAACTCAAGGTTTTCAAGCTGTGTGTAACTGCGAACTACGTTTTTCACATACGAATAAGACCCTACAAAGTTTAAAACTTATTAAGGTCATAATGTCATCTGCTGCGTGGAATAAGCTGTTCGTAAGTGTCAGTGAACTTCCATGTTGTATCACCATTAAACTCTCGTTGATTACAATGACAGCACATGAGTGGAAAGATATGTTTTGCTGCATCGGTGATTTTTCAAAGAATGTCACGATGAAGTTAGACAGGTGTTAGGGTCAATCTACTGGAAGAATAGTATATAGTTGACAAAGTCAACGCTTACATTGTCTCTAATAAAATCTTTACATTTTCCTTTAACAACAAAATATTACTGATTTGGAAAACGATTAACATATCGTGTTAAATCGGTATACAGTCTAAGTCTAAAATATACAATATTACAATATTTTATATTTTTAAATTAAATGGACAGGTACCACTCAGAGGGTATGGATATTGAAACTTTTCGAAATGCCACAGCAGCACTGAAAACCAAATCTTTAACTTTCAAATAATTTACATTTTAAATAGGCATTCCCTGCTTCCAAAATCGTTTAAACCTGAATAGTGTCAGAAACAACGTTAAAATGCATTGAAGTCAACGTAAACACGTGTGTTAGGTCGTTTTCGATATTTATTATTCTTAACAAACGATTGAATATACTGAGAAATTAAAAAGCTCTTAGACTAATGATTTCTTGCTAGAAACTACATGTATGTGAATCCACTTGAGTATGCTTTTGACGTTTTCAATAACAGTTTGTTTTTGAGAAAGCACAATATAAACTTTATTAGCAATATTTTAATAGAAAACTATATGAATTGACACGTTCATGCAAAACCACTGTTACTAGTCATGCACACAAAAGGATATTTAAAACAGTGTAAGATATACTGGTACTATTAACTACACGTGGACGCAAGTGACGGGGCAAACCTTCGCTCAATTGTACTCATTATTAAAGCATCATGGCATGGAGTAATTCTACTGGCCCAGGGGCGCATTTGCCCTATCGCGAATTAAGCAAACTCTACCCCTGCTCGAAATATAACGACCCCACAGTAAACATTTTAGCAAAATTTTTGTGAGCATTGACTTGTTTATGGATAAAACTTTAAACAATAAAATCATGAAAAGAAATAATTGCCGCAAAAGGCAGTGATAAAAAACTTTAGTATTAAGAAAAGTAATTCCCAGAAAAGGCAGTGAATTATCATTAAGTTCAATGTCTTATTTAATCAAAAGTGTTTACGACATTAAAGTATTCATACATGTAAAAAGTTATGATGTTAAAATGTTATCTTTTGGACGAGAAAAAAATAGTGATGCACTGTGTTACATTGTATTATTTATAGTTTATTTGGTAATAACTAGATTTGTAGTTTTAAAATAATCGCTGACATGAAATGAGGTGTCAATCAAGTAGCTGTCTTAAATCGAGAATTTTAAATCTCATATTAAAATAACAAGAATATGTTCTATAAAAAGACAACAATTTCTTAAAGCATATTTATATATTTGCATAAACAAGAAACATTTATTGATAATATATCTGTTATTCTTTCGCTAAATTTGCACTTTTCTGTCGATGAAACTTTTCATTTTGAAAAACATTTCTATTCGAACATTACTTAAATAATTTCGAGTTTACTATGACACACAAAAAGCAATGCAAAGAGCTTAACGTAATATATTCACAATTATTTAAGATAATTGTAATTATTGAAAACAAAGTGAAATAGAGTACATCAGTGATAGTCACACGAAGAAAACACAGCCTTCCGACACAGCCAAAAAGCAGATAGGAAAACAAAGCATGTACATGTATATACTGGCCTGCTATATAAAGTACCTCACACTTTAACCGTAGATTTGTCATTTAGTAAATTGAAACCTGTTGATATATTAAAAATAGCACTATACCATTTTTTTCAATCTGTGTTACTTACTGTATTATCAGCTTTTCCTGCTGCCAACATTTAAAAGCTCATATAACATCAACACCACAAACTTGAATAACAGCCAAAGGAAAAACGTGTTAAATGCTGTCCCGAAAAATTTAATTTACTAGGACATTGAGTGTTTTCTGACTTCTTTTTAGACACTTTCTATAGTTCAATTGGTCAACGTTTGAGAATGTTTTAGCAGATGGCAATCAAGGAAATTGCACGAAACCGGAAATAGACAGGCTTCATGATGGCAAACAGCGGAAGTGGATTCAAATTCCGTCAAACGTAAAACTTTAAAATCGTATGAATGTGTCGTAAAAGTTTCATTTTTACACGCTCCTGTGTTTCATGATAAAGAGATATTTAAATGTCGATTGTTGTTTAGTTTTCCTAGAGGAAAATTAAATGAACGCTTCTCGTAGTTGGGCAGCAGGGAAATTCTTTACAATAGAATGCGATTTCCTTTGTTTAGTTCATTTATCCGAGTGTCAATATGAAGAGTCCACCTTCTTTACATCGCGACAACAATGCTCAAAATGTCCTAGATTGCGTCAACGAAACATAAAAATAACTTCTTTTTTTTTAAACTAACAAGAACTAGAACAATTCACTAACATAAATTTTGACATACGATGTTCTGTTTACTTTATTGTAATGAACCGATTAACTTTGTGACCTGAAGATATCATCACATGTTTGTACGGCATCATGTGGCCTGTGTGTTAAATTTTTGTATATATTTCTGGTGTTGGAGTATACATTACTATTCACAACTTGGTGAAGGTAGACAATTTTCAAGGTATGTTTTTTTTCGTTACATGTGTTCAAAATCAAGAAAGTTATTTTAGAAAATTTTGGGGATTAACGTTAACATTTCAGTGTATAGAGACGCAAAATTAATATATTGTCAATCATAAACGTGGTGAACATCTTCTGTTAAAAAGAATCAATATTTATACTGAATATTCCTAAACTGTTTTCAATCAATTTTGAAATGATTTGATATCAGATGCCAGTTTGTGTTTTCATAAATTTTCATAAAATACCTTTTGACAGTTTTGTTGTTGGTGTTTGTTTTTCAGATGTTCCGAGCCGCTGTATTAGGATGTCTGTTGGCAACAACTTTGGCTTTCGATGCCTTGCTGAACTCCGAATGGGAAGCTTATAAGACCACGTACGCGAAGACGTATGATAAAGTACTTGAAGCAGTTAGGTAGGTTCTCATTTTATGACTGTATTAACCCTACAGAGTGTTCTGTGATTTAAGCAGTTTAGAATCTCTTGAAGCGATCATTAAAGAAGTCGCTTTTTATAGTGTGCTTTTTTATAGTGGGCGTTTTATAGTATGCTGCCTAATTTACAGTTTCAGTTGGATATTTGGTATTTGTGTTTGACTTTGAGCCGTAGTAAGTATAGCCTACGCGCCATACAAGCTACATATTTATATAGTTGAATATCAAATACGACTGCCAACGAACTCAACAATAAATATAGAACAAACAGATGGATTTTTTTCGGATATATGTTATAACGTCTGGTGTTTATCTGACATATATTCTGGAAAAAAACTTGATACAGTTACTAATGTCTAAATTTTCATGACTTGAAATGTCATAATTTATAGAGATAAAAATTTTTTCTGATGCATCATTTACTAAAATTCAAGAACATAATAATATATGTAATGTTTAATGATCAAACACTTTAAGCGTTGGGTAACTTGTTTTATTAAAGGCGTGAGGTCTGGGAGGCTAACATCAGATATATCCAGAAACACAACTTAGAGGCTGACAGAGGACTTCACACATACACGCTCGGAATGAACAAGTATGGTGACCTGGTAAGTTTTCTGAGATTGTGAACCAGCAGTTATTTTACAGATTCCAGATTTTATTTGTGACCTTTACCGTAGGTCCGGGTTCGAATCCCATTTTAGGCAATATTATACAATTATTTACTTATTAGCTGGGAAATATGCTGTGATATTGACCTAAAAAATCGTTATTGACCGAGGCGATAGCCGAGGTCAATAACGATTTTTGCGGTCAATATCAACAGCATATTTCCCAGCTAATAAGTAAATAACTGTTTTATTACATAAACTATAAATAGATAATATAAAAGATGGAAACTTTTGCATTCTATTTATAGACAGGTCAATATCAGCGAAAGCGGGTCAATATCTAGATTTATTGACTCGGTTATTTTGGGGGTGTGACCAATCGCGTTGCGTCTATTTATAGTTCATGTAATAACATATGATTTTTTTGCTGACAATTTACAAATTTGTTTTATAACTTATTGTAGCTTATGCTAATTTTTATTGTACAGTATTATCTTCAAATAATCGTAACTGTTAAGATTTCAGAATTTACATTTAAGTTATATCAGAGATTACATTTGAGTAATGTTTAATATACTTATGCCACTATTTAAATCATTTTATCAGACAAACCAGGAGTTTGTTGCCATGATGAACGGATACAAAAACAACGTAACATCTTCCGGCTGCGGTCATTATACTCCCCCAATGAACGTCAAGCTCAGTGACCTCCCAGACACGGTTGACTGGAGACAGAAGGGATACGTTACACCAATCAAAGATCAGGTAGAAAACGACTTAAATTGAAAATTTGCTTGATGGTGTCCTGAAGGCTGCCAATTTGAAAGTACATCCCGAACACTTAAGCTTGTACGAATGAAATACAATATGAACCTTGTAAGCTGCAAGAATTGCCTCAACATTGCCGTTTTAGTAACAGGATACTGCACAAACAAACCAAGCAGTATGTTCTTTACTCCAATCATTTGCTAGTATCATTTGAAATAAAAGCATAGATGTGTGGGTGTCTAAATAAAGGCACAAGAACCTTACACTTCACTAGTAACTTTGTAACTGCAAATAATGACTTTTCAATCAATTATCCTTTGTATTTTTCATTAAATAATGCTTTACGCTGAAAGTAAAATTAAAGACATTTTAGTATTGCTAATTGCCATCATTCTCACTTTTTCATTAAGCAGTTGTTAAAAAAAACGATCAAGAACACCTTCTAGTTGTGGTTCTTTTTGTTTAAGGGTCAGTGCGGATCTTGCTGGTCATTCTCAGCCACTGGAGCCTTGGAAGGTCAGAATTTCAAGAAAACTGGAACCCTGACTTCCCTCTCCGAAAAGAATCTGATGGACTGCTCAAGGCCGGAAGGTATAATGCTCTCATAAATCTGGTCCCAAAAGAATAAAACTAAAACTGGAGTAGACCAGCCTCAGATCTTAAATATCTGAATGTGTGAAACTGAGACGGGATATTATTCTCATCTCTAACGCACCTATCAATGTTAAAGTACCATATAAATATTTGCTCTTACTATCTAGTTTGCAGTTTCCATAGCATATGGCTTAGCAGTTTTTTTAATTTTTGACTTGAGAATTTATATGTCGAGATCCTTTGTCTAAATATATTACGTCTGTATCTTTCTTGTCGGTTTTTTGAGCGGCGAACCGATGCTGTTTGGCATTGATAGAATGAATATAATTAGAAGAAACATTCATTTAAAATACACTGTAATAATCAATGTCAATTACTACATGTAATTGTTTTGAATTAATTCACGTTTTTGTACAAGGTAGTCTCGAATCATGTATTTTCTTATGTAAAGATTATGGTTGTTAAAGTCAACACAAGGTTTTGTTATTAAACATACATCGAATTAGTTCAATACAATAAAAGTGCAATTCATTTTCAATAAGCTATGCAACAGGTACGCTTATACTTTTTTCTCAACGACTGGAAATGGGTATGTTATGCCATTTTATTTTTACAGGAAACCAAGGCTGTCAGGGTGGTTTGATGGACCAGGCTTTTGCTTACGTCATCAAAAATAAGGGAATTGACACTGAAGATTCCTACCCATACCAACCAGTGGTATGACATTCTTTTTGTCTACACTACATTTCTTTACATAACATGTTAACCTTAAAGTTTTATATAAAAAAGCGAAATATGCACATTAGCATTGGCCACATCCAGCAGACACAGCCTCCCGACTCAGTCAAAACGTAGAGGGGAGAAGTGAGCATGACTTTACAAAAATCAGTTTCAAAATAGACACCAAAAACAGTTAACGAATGTAAGAAACCAAGGGGATGATTGATTCTTAGACAAGACCTAGGTAGATCATTGCAAAAGTACATCAGTTGTCACACTCATTTGGACCAAGTGTTTTAATAAAAAGGGGCTTATTCTGTATATAAGCCGTTATGTTAAATGTTATTAAAGCAGATTGAATTATTACCAGAAACGTGGCATTGACATGTTTATAAAACCAAATCAATAATGGTTTACGTTTTATATTTTATATATGCATGGTAAATTTAATTATATACATAATTTAATATATTAAATGGTAATGCGAGGCTGTGTTTTCAGGGTAAAGGGATTCCTAATATGCATATTTCACGTTTATATTAAATTTGTATTCAACTTCTGTTCAAAGGGATAAATTGGTTATTATAGATGTCGCACAAAAGCCATGTTTACGGAATGAAGAATGTTACATTCCGAATACCTAATCACAGCAAGCTGCACTTACGCATTTCTGATATATTTTGAATCTCGAAAACTTAATAAGAAAAAGAAATAAATCATTGTCTTGAATTGTTTTCACATGCTAATATATCATGAAAACGTTTTGTTGTGTGTGTGTGTTGATTCCATTAGCTTTAAATAAATATAATACAACGATCTGTCGATTTTCAGAATGGAAACTGCAAGTTTAACCCCGCTAATATTGGAGCAACAGAGGTAAGCTGTATGGACATCAAGTCTGAATCTGAAGCTGATCTGCAGGCCGCTGTTGCAACTGTAGGACCTATCTCAGTGGCCATAGATGCATCACACTCCTCATTCCAACTGTACAGGTAGAAACAAATGCTTTTCAATAGACAAACAGTAACTTTGAATACCACCGAACACGAAAGAATTTATAAGTATACAGGCTCTCTTATATTGAGCTTGTTCATGGAAAGTAATAGAAATTCATATTACTTTCCATACAAACTAGCCTTGTGTAAAGCAAAACTTGATATTTTAACAAATCTAAATACTGTCCAGCTTTTAGGGAGCGTTATTGATAACAGCACTGATTTTATGTATAGACTTTTAACGGCCGCCACACGGCACAAACAACGCTACCATGATAATAAATAAGACTAAAATGAACTTTCTTTCAATTTGTCAAAATAGTCTGTTCTTATTGTTATTCCTTTTTAATTTATGAAAGTATATTTTCACAAAATTATTTAGTTTGAACCGTATTTATATCTCAGATCTGGCATTTACAATGAGAGGGCTTGTTCCTCTACACAACTGGATCACGGTGTCCTAGCTGTAGGTTACGGATCTGAAGGATCGAAGGATTACTGGCTCGTGAAGAACAGGTACGTGTAAAAGCACTTTACTGGTATAGCCTCTGAATCTCGTGCGTTAATTAATGTTATTATACGAGTTGTCACAACAATTCATATTTAACGCTTAATGATTTTTTCATGATATTTAACAAAAACTAGGCTTAAATACACTGTATCATAAGCAATAGTAAGCTCAAATCAAAATTTCAAGTCGAAAACATTTATTCAAAATCTAAGTAAAGTTATGTTATTTACTTTGATTTTTTTAAATAAAAACATACACTTACTATGAAATAGTAAGAGTGGTGTTGCTATCCAGTCGTTACAGCAAGAGTTATATTTACATGACTATATACATTTTTCCTAATGAAATCAACTTAATTCAATTCCAATGTCACAGTATTTCAACACCTGTTTTAATAATAATAGTTTAATATGTGCATATCAGGGATTGCCACACTCACAAAACACAGCCTCCCCACGCATGTTGTTATATGTTGGTCAATTAAAAAAAGACGCCACAAACAATTAACGAAAAAAGAACTATTTGGGTTATCTCCTTGGAACGGTCATTGGCAAAACAAAAACTGAAAACGAAAAAAAAACAAAGAAAACAATAGAATCTTTTATCTCAGGAATCATATATTTGTTATTTAGATTTTTTAAAACATGTCTTTATTATTATAACTGTTTAAATTTCAGTTGGGGAACCGGATGGGGGCAAAACGGTTACATCATGATGAGCAGGAACAAGAAGAACCAGTGCGGTATTGCCACAGTCGCCAGCTTCCCAACCATGTAGGTGTGGAAGCCTATAGATCTGAACAACAGTGCTAACTACCTTTGGTTGATTGAATCTTACATTTAACTAGATTTTAGTGTATTGGTTATAAATCAGTTGCGTTCGACAGTATGTGTTGTGCATGAGATGTGGTTTTATATTGTTTAATTGTTGAAATTGTGTGGTCTTTTATATTGTTCGGAATAAAATTAGATTGGTACTTCTTTCATTTTTGTACATTACGAACGTAACTATTCTACCTTGAGGTATTCTTGATAATAAATCCTGTCGAAACGAATGATATTTTCCGACAAGGTTAAAGCTTAGAATACACACACCACAAGTTTCATGTTCTTATCAATTTTATATGTTTACAATGAATGCTGGTTTCGTTTCTTCATTATGTTCAGGGAGATAGAGAATAAAAACGGTTTTTGTCTTGGAATCAATTATTAAATCTCTTTTAATATTTACTTTTTTTTTCGTTTCGTGATTAAATACCATTACTTACATGTACACCGCATGGTTAAAATAACAACAGTCGTTAATTGAAAAAGAGCTAATTATAAAATTGGGGTATTTGAATGGATTTATTTAAAGATAAAAACGATGCTGATTGATATATTCTATTATTACACCTCACGTTATTAGTTTACTATATAGCGTAATGTGACGTCACAGGGAGATAATCGCTACTGTCACATATGCGACAGCATCATGTCACCCTCGCGTGGATCTAAAAATAAATATCTTGGAAATATGATTACAAATTAACTTCTACGCATGCATTCAATATGCAGATGATCACTTCTAAAAAGGTGAAAAATGCATATCAGGAATTAACACATTCAGAAAAAAACATCCTCCCCACACAGTCAAGAAGAAGTAGAGTAGAGAGCAAATCAATAGCCGCTGGGGGTTTAAACCAGGTTCTAGGGTCTTGGTGAAATAACTCTTGACAGCACCTGAAAGAAAAACGTACACATTCATACAGGGTTGAAGGTTATAAACTGAGCATGGAAACCAGTCTCAAATCTCAAGCATTTGATTGGCTGAAATGGCGACCAGTTTCCTTGCTCAGTTTTATAACCTTGGGCACAGTTTATACTTTTCTCCAGCTGAGTAATTCAGTGGGGCAATTTAGTTTGCGATCATAAAAATTTTACCAAACGTACTTTAAAATCTTTCTCAAGCTGTCGAATGTCATCCGAAATTCTGTTCTTTTGATCGTCCCTCAAACTGAAACATTCTCAAGGAAATAAACAATTAACGGCCTTCATGCACGACTCTAACTAATGTTTTTTAGAAAAAATGTTTACAAGTATAAAACAAATTATAACATTTAACCAATTATAATATATAATAATAATAATAATAATATGTAAGTGGGCATTTTTACGAGTAGGTACATTTACAATTGCAGACCTTTACATTTAGATATGAAAGAAAACAAACAATACAATCAAACCAATAACAATATATACATATTATTATTATTAAAACTAATAACAAAGCGTGCATCGTATTAATATATATATATATTGAGACCTTTCAGCAAATTATCAAGCCGGAAATAATGATAATGAGCTCGAACCCGACAACGAACAGGCAACGGAACCACAAAGATTTTTTGATTTTGCACCTTTAACCAAAAACTTTATTAAGTTGGGTGTATTTTGATTTTAGCACCAATACATGTAACGGTTTTTATTGCAATAGCCCGAACCAATGGCTGATGGAGCTCGCCAACCATCTTAAGCTCATGACCTTGGCATTAATTCGGCTCCGTGCAATACAGGGTTTATTGTTTCATGTCTGGAAGTAAGAGCATCAAAATATGTTCCTATTACGTATATGTAGAGTATTGACTGACCTTGGGTTAGCAGTCGGCCTACCTCTCGACCGGAAATAATAAAACTCACCGCTAGGTAACCAGCGCATTATAAAAAAAATGCGTGAGAGGATAGAAAATTTATTTATTTCATATTGCAATAAATTTAACTTTATATTTAGGAAAAGGTTGATTGCCCACGGTCTGCACTTTCTACTACAAGTCGTTCCTTTCTTTTGTTCCTGAATCACTGTCCATTTAAGAAAAGAAACTGACGTTCAGCAAATCATGATTACATATGTCATTTAAAAAAAACAAGTATTTTTAAAACGAATATTAGTTGTTTTTAATAAATGTTTAGAGCACAGCACAACTAAACTCGTCGTTATGTAGGAGATAAGAAGAAGTATTGTCACTGCTGTTAAAACACAGCGGTCAGTAATGATTAAATTCTATATCACAACAGTTGCCATTAACGAGTATGTTTTGTCCTCATTATATCATAGACCTACAATGGCATGATTTGAATTTTTCATAGAAAGGTAATTGAAACAAACTGATAATTAGAATGAGCCATAACATAATTATCGTGATTATATTTGTTACGTAGAAGAAAAGCTGCAGTATTGTCCATGCTGTTAAAGCACAGCACTAAGTGTTCATTATATGGGGCACGCCACGGGAAAAGGTACCTTCTGTCATATTTTGTGACATTTTAGTTGTTACTATATTTAGAAAGGACTTAAAACTATTTTTAAAATTTCTTATAACTGACAAGTGATTTTCTTACAAATTTTACAATAAAATGATATTCGTAACTCGAAATGCATAATATTTAAATGTCGTCTTGTAACTTTATGACGTCATGTAAATGATTGACGTCAACTGTCCGAAGGTACCTTTTCCCGTGACGCGCCCCATATCGTATACAAACAGCAGTAAATTTAAAGTTGTAAGTAAAACAGGTACATGTATATTGGTAAAACACCAATCAGTGTCATCATATATATCATAGACCTACACAAGGAAAGGCCGCTACAAATAGGTGTGTTGGTCCAACAGCAGTCAGTGTCCTTTATTTTGTAGTCCTACAACAGTAATAGTTGCCACAAATATCTGAGTGGTACAAGTCAATCCTTTCGTGACTGAAACATTGACGTCTACACCAGCCTCTGTTGTTTGCACACGAATGGCTGTCCGGATCGCTGTCTGATTCTTAAGTTAAGGTTTGTAAATTTGATTTGCCTTTAAGTACAGTGTCGAAATTGTACGGCTATACACTGTCGCCGTGACAGTACGGGTTCAGTCCAAGGCAGTGACAATATCATATAAATTTCATTGATCATATATGGGGCAATTGATCATATATGGGGCACGTCACGGGAAAAGGTACCTTCGGTCATTTTTAGTGATATTTTAGTTTTTAATAAATTTAGAAAGAACTTACAACTATAAATCAATTTCTTATAACTAAAATGTGATTTTGTTACACATTTCGACTATAAAATGGTATTTTTACCGCGAAATTCATAATAAATAATGTCATCTGCTCAAATTTATGACGTCATTTCAAAGATTGACGTCAACTGTTCGAAGGTACCTTTTCCCGTGACGCGCCCCATATTCGTGAACTCTTGACAAACATTATTCTTAGTTGTAATTATATTGGGTCTTTTTATTAACGGGTTCCTCATCCCTCATTTCCTTTACATCTAACTCTCTTCTGTGTCTCTTTATATGAACGAGTGGCCCAAGATTATCAAAATATGAATGGTGACCATCCCTTAAGGATGTTCGACTGGTTCGGTGAAGTAATTTAACTTTTCTAGATATTTTGTCAGGAGTTAGTCTATTCATTAACTAGCAAAAATCAAGTAAAAAATGTAGGGGTCACCGTGCTTCTTTTTTCAAAAAGTTCGATTTTATCAACATACCCTCAGAAATTTTGCAAAGATTTAAACTCGCAAAAATAAAAGGGTGGTGTTTGATGAATCATTTTCAGAGGCTGTTCTGCTAGCAGTTGTTGAAAGTTTTTACTGAAACCGGTTTACAGACACATTAAACAACACATCTGTAGCACACATTTTGACTTCCTTGCTTTTGCTGGGAAAACAGAGCACCAATTACCCCACCCACTTAATTATAAAGCAAAAGTGTGTATATCACGAAAATGGAGTAAAAATAGTGCATAGATTAATTTAACTTTTTTTTAAACTTTGATGATAGCCATGATTATATATCAATCTTCACAATTACACCAAAAAAATATGGGGTCACCGACCATTTAAGAAAAATATTGACAGTTATTTCCAAAATCGTCATTTTTAAAGAAAATTTTGCTATTGATGAGGTTTTGTTCTTCTAAATGGTGGTTTTCACCACCAAAGGCATTATTTCTGAAGGTTTGCATAATACTGTAGTAGAATATTCATGGTTTGAAATAAAAAAAGGTCAGGTACTTGACAAATAGAGGAAAATGCCTATGAAATTACCCCACCCACCAGTTTAAAATGTACAATAAAATTATTTTGTTATCTGGAGCATTCTTAGTATTATCTGTTTTGTATTAAATATAACTATAAATGAAGAAACAAGCTTATATAAATGATTATTACAAAAAAAATAATGTATTTAATCAAAGGTATTTAGTTTATAAAATTGATATGAAAAAGTATGCTGAAACTAGAGGCTGATAATTTCCAAATAAAACTTCAGCACTCCACACAAATTAGATAATTTAAAGTTTTCTGTGATTTTGATTTTTTAAGATTGTAAACATTTTCATATAGTTGACATTAGAAATTAATAATAATAGTCATGTTAATGATGTTATACATGTTGTCCCTGAAGAACACCATTCACAAGTTCACAACACCTAAAACTGTGTTAAAGAAGAAACATATTAATTTATTAATAACAAATTTTCTTGGAATATATGATCACTACATCACTCAGTAAGTAATAGCAATATATGCAAAAAAAAACAACATAAGTTAAGTTACATACTTTTTTTTAGAGATTCAGCCATGTTATTAAAATCTCTTGCTTATTTGAAAGAAAACATGTGTTATATTACCCCACCCACTAATGCACAGGAAACATAATAAAATGTGACTTTATTTTTTTTCCCTTTGCTCACTGTTGTAGGAATAAAACATCTGAACAATCTAACACTTATAAATCAAACTTTTTTGAAAGCATACTTTTATTTAAGATAAAGACTACTTTATTGTAATTAAAAGTTATGAACCCATGTTTCAGATACATGTATATGGTTCATTCATTCTGGAAACATTTGAAGTTGCAAGTAATGCAGTGCTGTTACTTTTCAACTAAACTTCTCTGCCTTCATCCAGTCATACTAGTTGGAAATACATAAACTTGCTTACATTCTGTATTATGATGTTTTTGTGACTATAAATACCTATATAGCTGGTATATTTAGATAAAGCAATACTATTAAAAGTAAACTTTAGTTCCTCACCAATAGCAAAATATAAAATATTGTGAAAATACCAAAACATGTGAAAAATAATCACATTATAAAAAAGACAAAATCTTATTTGTAAACAAGAAATGCAATTTAATTGTATAGTTTTTTGCATTTTCAGTAGATGAAAATGTAAAATTACTAGACCAACATGTCAGTCTGTGTTGTATTATGTTGTTTAGGCAAACTTGTGGAATTACTGTATTCACAGATTGCATTAAACTTCTATTTGAAAAATCAGTGAGTCTTTTTAAAAAACAAAAATGCATGGAAAACTTGATTTTAATGATTTATTAAGAAAGATGTTTACCAAAAATACTGCCTTGTTTTCATTTCACAGACAAGAAGTGTAACATGTTTTGCTGAAAATTTGGAATAGATCAATTAAAAGTTAATATTTGCTTAAAAATATAAATAGTCTAAGAGTAAAGTTTTACCCATTTTCAGTACAACAGATAAATATTCACTTTTTATTACTCTCACAAGGCTTTTTCAACTAGTCTCATGGGGCTGATAATGGGACCCATTCCCAATGACAAATAAGGACTATTTTTCCCAATTTCAAGAAAAAAATTCCCAGTTTTAAGAAAAAAAAATCCCATTTCAAGAGAAATAACTTTTTTTGCCAATAAACTAAATACAAAAAAAGAGAATAAATATAATCAAGGGGCTTTTCAAATGACAAAATTAGATTGTTTGATCAGTGATCTGTGAAATTTACATTCGGAATCCTTAAATTTATGTATGCAACCTTGTGTATGCAAATTTATGTATAAAACCAGTGTATACTGTGTAAAAATTTCCCAATTTAAGCAGGGGCCTTTTTCCCCAAATCCCCTGAAAAAGCACTGTCTCAAGACAGCATCTCAGGTGGCATCTTACAGTATGAAAAATATGATATAACTAATGATGAAGAATATCCTTGTTCGGCGGCAACTTTCAAGGAATGTATGGGGTTGTGGTGACTGTCACTACACTTTTGGATCTACAGTGCAGTGTTGGGCAACGGGTAATGTGGTAACCAAAAGCAAAATAGTAGGATGAAAATATAAAGGCCTCGACTGAGATTTTACCTTAGGATCTCCACAGCAGAAAACCGCCAGGAATAGAGCTTCAGATCTTTGGCATACTGCAATACTCTAATAATAGGTCTAGTTTGGCTGCCTGATAATTATGCCAATTGCCATATAGGCTCTATTTCAATATCTTAATTGAAAAATTAAATACAAATCAAGATTTGACACTACAGATTTGCAGCTTAACTACACTTTGAATTGACAAAAATGATCCTGCAAATTTGAAGCTTAACTTCACTTTGCATTGATGACAATGATCACTAAATTTGCCTATATTTCACATTTCATTCAAAATTGCAGTCTTTACCGAGCAAATTTTATTGAAAAAGAGTTGATATAATTCTTGTAAGTTAGCCGAGTGACAACAGCAAGGAATGGAGATCTGCATTTTCAAGACCTCAATTCTTTTTCAACTCACACTGAAACATAAACTATAAAATGATAAACAATAGCTACATTACCAGTTGGCAATTCTCCACTGTCATGACTGTGTCCATTATTTACAAGATAAGGTATCGCTAAATAACAATGCTGTAATAAGCCAGTGGTAATTAAAAAATACTCAGAGCTGATGTCCATTATTTACAACATAGCTCGGTATAAAATTCATCACCAACCAGCCAGTCTGACAAAAAATATTTGGTTGTAATTCCAAAATTGTTTTATCGTCCTTTTAGGTTAGACTACAGTAATTCATTTCCCATAGACTCCCAGTATAGCTTCATCTCCTATTCTGAATTAGCTATTGGGTCAAGGCCTTAAAATCTTACTTTTGCAAATAAAACTAAACTAGAGACATCATAAAAACACAACAAAAATATAGCGTAACCAGTAAACTTTTTCGCGACATGCACTGGAATACCACCACCCTCAGATTTGCGCCACTTTCAGTTTCACTTTGTCCAAAATAATACCCATTTTTAAAGATAAAAATTTTCATACACTCAATATAAAAATGCAAATGTTTTGTTTCAACTTCTCCTATACACTGTGCATTTTCACATAGCTATTTAATATTTTTTATTCTGCTTTTGCATTTTCAACCAATCACAGAATTACTTTATCTAATGGTCCGCACAAACCCTAGACAAAATTGACTGGTTCCCGAGCCACCTGAATTACTGTAGTGTAACCTGAAAACAGGTTGACCTTTGCGCGCATTGAAATCACTTGCTGTGAAAATCAATATTTGCCCGGTACACGTTCTCTACCTGTCTACAAGGTATAGCTTTCCATAAAATGACAATGCAATGACATGGAATGGGCTAACTAAGCCAGACGGGAAAAAAACTAGCTTTCAATTTCAAGTTGGAGGACGAACGGAAGTGAAGAGTTTTGAAAAAAATGACTGTCGCAAAATATTTTCTTAACCCACGGACGAATTTAAAGTGAAAATCAATAAATTTAGAACATCACTGATAAATATGTGTTATATAGCTACTCAATAAATTAAAAATACCGCTGTTGAATTTTAACGACAATTCGTCCTTATACGGCAGTTGGCACATGCGCACTTAACCAGTAGAACATCCTTAATATCAGCATCTTACTGGCTTATATTTGACTTGTAAATTTCCCATTTCAGTCAATCAGATGCGTGAGATTTTAAATGGTATCATATCATAGTTTAATAATCGTTTGTCCTTATGAAGTGATATGCGTCTACTGGGGAGCAAACCCGCACTGTCAGGTCGGCAGCGCCTAGCCATGCAATACAGAAAATTCTACCGACTGAGCTAGCCGGGACAACCCCGAAAAGGGTGATCTGAAACTGCATGACATTGGTAACGGATTATTTTACTGAAAACAGTACTGACTGTATATACGGGGAGATTGTTTATGTCCGCCTCACTGCACAAAAACCTGTAACTGTGAATTTAAACGATATTACCTCTACTGGGGAGCGAACTTGCCACGTTCAGAAATAACCTTTTCGTATACTTCTTCTGAAATGTAAACACGTGTTTTTCATATTTAACGGATTCTTTAGTTGAAATCAATAATTGAGTTTTAAAATCAGATCTGCGTTATGTAACGAATGAAAATATTTAAATACTTAAAGCGGGGACCAGATCGGGTTTTCGTCAAAGATCATAAAGTTTAACTATTACTGAAATGTGACACTAGAAATGTTTAAAACTCACTTTCGTTTTAGACTCCACTTCCTGTTCCGTTTCACTTATAAATCCGTAACGTACCGGTTGCAATTAATCAATTGTTGCTTTTAGCGATGCGCATGAAAATGCGGTCTACTTTTTTCGACCCGCTACAATTCTCTATTCTCCGTTTCTATCCGATCCGCCCGCTATAATTTTCTTAGCTACTACCAGCTACTACCAGCTGTATATAAACTAGCGTCAAGCAAATATTGGTTAGTCTAAAACTAACAAATACTGTGTTTTTGATTAAACATACTAATCGTGAAGTAGTCTACATCTATCTTTCAGTGAACGTAAGTTTTAAAATTTGTTTCTTAAAATGCAGCGGTGGATGAAAGAAGTGGATTAGAAAAAGCCACATTTCTTCGAAACAATTCTACTCTTTCTACATTAAAAATTGATTCATTTTTTCCGTTTAGACATTCGCATTATGGTAATCTATTTACAAATATCTATTAGAATAATAGTTCCAAATTTTAGTTTTGTAGATTATATTTAGAGACCAGAGATTCACTCTAGTAAAGCATTTTGCGTAAAAGATTTATACATGTACATGCAACTACTACATTATTGTATTGTCTTGCAAAAACACATCTTAATACTTTTCAAATAATATCTTGAAACATTTTATAATACCCGAATAATCATCAATATGTGTAAAGGATACGGGTGCGAGATATACGATATCGTAAGACTGCCGATAAACCATATGCTGCTACCAGTGCCGCCCATACCCACGGTGATACCGCCATTCCAGCGTAGGCGGCTATCGGTGCAACTGCAAACCGACGGTGGATTCTGTGCGCATGGTCGTCGTTCCGAGATTTGATGCATAAAGCGGGAACAGACATTGTCAACAGGAAAATGTAAAACGTGCAGTAGAATGTCCTCTTATCCATCTTGCGAGTTCTGTTAATTAATTAATTAAGACGTTAGTTTAACAAAACAACGTTCTGAGTTCGTATAAGAACAACACAAAACCTTATTGATAACCAACGATTCTCTCGTTTGGGATGGATGGGTCAAAACTATACTGTTTACGGGTGTAAACATTGAAATGCGCTCAACTTGGGGCTAGGCGGAAAATGTTGTAAAATACATTTCTATTACTTCCCATGAACTGGCCAAATCAAACCGAACCTGCAATATTCCATAATTGTCGAGTTAGGTGACCTTTAAAGTTCCCATTTCGTCTATTTTATATAACACCACAACACAAACTATACGCGATCCTAATGGAGCGATAATGTACCTCTAATATTTGCTCAAATACTTTTAACAATTTGCTTTCCCTAACAAATACTTAATGTCTGTCTTTCATCCACAAAGCAACAGGAAAGAATTATAATTACATATAAACTATACTGAGCGAAAATAAAAACTTGACAAAAACAACATAACAACTTTTTTTTCTCATGTGCATGTCATAAACTTCTTTATTTGACATTAAAATAATCAGTTTGAGACTTGCATGTTACAAATTTAAGATGCTCCCATTATTTAGGAACCTTAACTCCTGTGAAAAAAAACATAAAAATAACACCTTTCCTCTTTACCAAATATGTGAGAATACCACAAATTAAATTAAAGAGCAAAATGCATCAGCGAACAAAATTTTTGGTAAGTTTTCATTTTGGCTCAATCCTAAACACAACAATTCTAAATGTATCTATTCTATTTCTATTCCTATTTCTATTTTGATTCTATTTTTTCTTCAAAATGTGATTGGTCACATAAACTTGAAAGACGTTACTAAAATGTTAACAAGTACATTGAAAGTTGTCATCACTGTAACGCCCAGTAATTTTGGTAACTTTTACTTTTACATAGCATATTTTATAATTGTCTCGCTCAAAATATCGTTTAACCGAATTGAACATGTACAAACTAGCGATAAAGAAAACTATATTTATTTACTTAATTTGAATTTAAAAAAGGTTTTTCTAGAATACTTACCAACGAATAACCGACTAATTCCACAAGAAAGATATGCAGAAATGAACGGACAAGGAACAGTTTAACATGCAGGCAGGTTTACAAGTACTACATGTTTGTTTTGATTTGTGCTATTCCAAATTCTCCAAGTACTTGATCATGACGGAAAATTTATGTTGTTTTTAAGTGGACTAGGATGTAAAGAAAAGCCGTTTAAGTGATTACAAACGCTTTTAGCAGTTATTATCATGCAACTTCGATGGTTTTCATGATTTTGTTTATAATTAGACTACAAATTAAAATGTAGTGTGGACTCAATCGTCTTAAGGATATACCTATTGATATTACAATAATTATTGTCTGTGTTTATTTTTGTTTCTGGCGTTCCCTCTCGTACGCAGGATTTATATTTTGAGATCCCCTGTAGAAATTCCATTTCGTACAGCTAAACCTATATTTTCTTGTTCAGGGCATAGCTATTCTTAAATCTGATAACCATTATTATATTCGCTAATTACAGAATCCATGCATACAATCGTTTGGGATGAATCAAAATGAAACTAATATTTAGATGCAATTAATCAAGGGATAGACCGTTTGACAAGAATGTCTATTAATCAAGGGATAGACCGTTTGACAAGAATGTCTATTAATCAAGGGATAGACCGTTTGACAAGAATGTCTATTAATCAAGGGATAGACCGTTTGACAAGAATGTCTATTAATCAAGGGATAGACCGTTTGACAAGAATGTCTATAACTGCAGATGAACTGGCTTAATCAAACTGAACCAGAAATATTCTCAAATTTGTCGTAGTAAGGCTAAAAAAGTAATGTTTAATTTCAAAGGCCACTGTCTTTAATTATACATGTATGAGGGAGGGCGGAATTTTTTGTATACTCTCATTTTTTTATTTATGATTTTGCATTTAAATTGAGGTTTCATATACCAAAATATTCATATAAATACAGTTTTAATGATTAACGGCGCTAGATATGTTGAAACCACCATCCGTATAAAGATGTTATTTATTAAACGTATTGCAGAGTATTATATAGGTTACGCGCGACTGTAAAATAGGTTGCGAACCATTATTAACATAAACAAACCGTTTACCGCGGTACTTTTTGTCACACCGAGAATAGTAATAAGACGTTTTAATAAAAAAAAATTTCCAGCGATCGATAATTGAAGCGGGCGTTCTCAAACGTATGCGGCGGGGACTGAGAAACGAAACATTATTTTTTAAGCCTAAGTGGCGTTCAAACATTACCTTGTTATCTATGTTTTTATGTGAGTATTTAAGGTTATCGTTAAATGGTAGACTTTGTAATAAAAACAATCAATTTGTTCAACAACCAGAAAAAGCCGAAAGAAGTAAGAAATCCCAGCAGATGGAATAGCCAATAAAACAAATAAGAGAGGAGGATTGAGGAATGGAAGTAACATAGATAACATACAAAGGATGTTGGAACAATGAGAACCCTCGTGGTGACCTCGCTTTATGACAAATAACTTTGAAACCCACCGAATACGACAAAAAGAAGAATTATTACAAGCTCGGTTTGATTATGCATGTTTATGGGCGGTAACTCAATATGTATATATATATATGTATCGAGCTCAACAGCTATCAAATGAGGCGCGTCACGGGAAAAGTCACTTTCGGACAGTTGACGTCAATCTTTGATATGACGTCATAAATGAGCAGACGACATTATTTTTTATGCATTTCGCGGTGAAAATACCATTTTGTTGTCAAAATGTCAAGCAAAGTCACATTTTAGTCAAAAGAAATTGATTTATAGTTGTAAGTTCTTTCTTAGTAAAAACTAAACTATCACTAAAAATGACAGATGGTACCTTTTCCCGTGACATGCCCCAAATGGTGTAACTGAGAACATGATTGAATGGATGTACGGGGGGAGATTTTACAGCCAAATCTACTATGATATTTAAACTTTTGAAAGCTACCAAAGACTCTATCACACCAATAACGTTCCCACCATGAAAGCTGTTGAGGATAATGGTAATATTATTATCACGTTTTGCTACTGTAGAATAACAAAATAAGATAAATAAAATTATGTTGACAAATATATACCACTAATATTCTATTAGTGATCATTAATATTCTATTAGTGATCGCTACTCTTTAAATTAAAATCGGTATGTCCTACCTCCAACATAAGATCACGAAGCTGAGAATCTCTTGTGATGCGAGCTGATAAAACTGTACGATGTAAGCCTTAATGACTTCTTCTCTAGAAGACTTCAAAAGTCTTAAAAGTTTATTGACGTAAATATCATCCTCGAACAAAAGGCAATCATGACAGGTAGGAAGACTAGTGGTACGAAATGGTAATAATGTTTCTTACTACCGTTTCCATCAAAAGTGGAAACCCGTTCAGCAATACTGCCAGCTATGCGATGCCAGCCCTGTGTGTTTGCTTTCTGCTAAATGAATTCAAGCGCGTCTTATATGTAACAGCAATGGTTTGCTGTAACAATCAGAAAGCTTTCATTGTAAAACTTATTCGGTAGAGGCATTATCAATTGAAATTCACGGTAGCGCACTTAATGCAGTGTGGCAGCCAAAAAAGTCTCCCCGTACATTTAGTCAGTACCGTTTTAAGTAAAAACCCGTTATAGATGTCGTGCAGTGCTGATTCCGAATATCAGGTCTATCCGATCAACCTTTTTGTGGTTGTCCAGGTTAGCTCAATTGGTTGCGTCGTCGTATTTGCAGGGCCAGTCGACGTGAAGGTGAGGTGTTCGCAATGAAAAGAACATTTTGTATTAAAAGTAGGAAAATCTCATAAGCAATGACGTTTTAGATTCAATTCAGACTATTACCAACATACATCTATAATTGATATGCCAATTCCATTTCTTTTTATCTTTATACTACTTCGTATGAATTTGGTCATAAACTTAAGCTAATCAGAAATATGAAAAAGTATTTACAGAGTATTATGTTTAGGTATTATGCAATGTTCTAAATTTAACGTGATGTACCAAATGGTTTTGTGACTGAAGATATGATCACATGGTTGTTTATGCGACACGTGATCTGAAATTTTAAATTTGGTATAAATTTGCGATGATGGCATAAGAAATTTTACTCGTCACTTGAAATCGTTAAAAGGTAAGGATTTTGTTAAATGGCTTAATAAATTTCACGTAATTGATTTAAAATGTCGCGTGGTGTGTGTGTGGGGGGGGGGGGAATAATTTCCAATATGCACATGATACATATGTGGAGTTATGGAATAACTATGATATATTATATTTACTTTGTTAAACTATATTATTTAATGTGGGATACTAATTTTCGAAAAATCATTAATCATCCAAAGTTATGGGTATTTTTTTTAATGTGAAGAAAACCATTGCATTTGAAATTTTTCTTTTATTCGTAAGAACCAGATAGAAAATCTACAATTAAGCCTTTCAAATAGATAATCTGGGCTGAAGGTTATAAAACTGAGCATGGAAACCAGACTCAAATCTCAAGCATCTGATTGGCTGAAATGGCGACTAGTCGCCATTTCAGCCAATCAGATGCTTGAGATTTGAGACTGGTTTCCATGCTCAGTTTTATAACCTTGGGCACTAATATACTCTTTATGCTGAGTGATTAACGCGGCTAATTACTTTGCTCATCTTCTTGATTACACCTCGGCATCAGGGATTAAATTCTAGGCAAGTAGTGAACAAAGCCTTAAACCTCATCAGTCACTTTTATTTCTGCCATTGTATTATGAACTATTGAACTCAAGGTGCTCTTGTCTCAAAGAGGTAATTGAATACAGTAATGTACCTTTCATATTTAGTATCGAAAGCGAATATTTTGTGCTGGTGTTGATCACTTTTTGAGTTTTCTTTTTCGTTGAAGGCGTCATTGTAAAACGGTGGTTAAGTTTGAATTCAACCACCAAGGAAATGTTTGACTGAATTAGCGAATATTTTGTGCTTATGTTGTTTCCTTTTTGTGTTTTGTTTGTTGTTGTTGTTGTTTTTTTCGTTGAATGCATCATTTTAAAATGTAATAAAAGGTTAAGATTGAATTGATTCACCAATGAAATTTGTTTTAAATAAACAAGAAGCTAATAGGGCAAGTGTATTGTCGGCGCATCCTTGAAACTGCTTTAAACCGTCGGTGGCAAAATGCTGACTTTCAAAACAAAGCGAAATAGCAAAACAGAAAAATCCACACAGAAAACACCCCACCCCCCTTACACACAAACGCAATCAAACAGCAGTCTGAGAGCGGAAGAGCAGAAAGGATAACACGGGTTTATAAAATATATCCATTTCAAATAAGAAACAAACTATAAACGAAAATAAAACCCGATATGTGACCCTTTTGAAAGAATCAGTAAAAAAAACATTGTTCAACCTCACATTAAAATGTTGCACCTTATAGCTTCTTCTCGGGTTCGCATTTTGGTTTCATGTGAAAAATGATTATATCATACACTTGCGCTCTCTTTCTTGTTTATGTTCTGCATTATGCGGTTGCTGAATTATTTGAATATAATTATACCTGATAAACATATTTCACTTGAATATTGTAAATATTTGTATTATAATAAAATTATTGAAAAATACAGGGTGATCCATAATATCTGATACCCTTTTGAAATTTAATAGAGTAAATATCTTCAAACACAGGCAAACAATTTTTACAGAGTAATAATCTAGAGGCTTCAAATTTTTGTTTGATATACAACATACCATACTTAAATAAGAAATGCTGTCAGTATATCCAAAATAATAGTTTTAACAAATGTTCAATGTGACGTCTATTTTGGTGATTATGACGTCAAGTCTTTTCTTGAAATGTTTTGTGGCCGATTAAGACTTTTTCTTTGGGAACATTAAAAAGGTAAGGTTTACACACCTAAACCAACGTAAGTGCACGAGCTAAAATCATCAATTTAACAAGAAATGAGAAATATTTATATTCGCAGATATGCACATTGCCCAAATTAGACAATTCCAAGAAAAGACTTGACGTAATAATCACCGAAAATTGACGTCTTATTGAACATTTGTTATAAATTTTATTTTGGATATACGGACTGCATTCCCTATTAAGGTATGTTATGCTATATATCAAATAAAACTTTAAAGCCTCTAGATTGTTACTATGTGAAAACTGAATGTCAATGTTTGATGATATAAACGTTATTAAATTTCGAAAGGGTATCAGATATTATGGATAACCTTGTATGTAACGATTTGCAATATTCTACTTCAGTTATATGATAACATGTTCTAGATACATCTAGATCAGATAAATTTTTATGTCGGTAAATCAGCTGAGTGTTTTAGTTTTTGGACTTTATAAAGCGGCCAATTTACTGTTTTTTATCTTGATCACTTTGAACTGAATATTACTTATTATTACTAATAATATACACTTACTATTATTAATAATTTAACAGAAGAAAGAAATCTTTGAGATATCAGAATAACATAATAACTGTAGACATCTTTTGTGTTTTATTTTAGATGTTCCGGGCAGCTGTATTAGGATGTCTTTTGGCCACATCATTGGCTTTCGATGCCTTGCTGAACTCCGAATGGGACGCTTATAAGACCACATACGCGAAAACGTATGATCGCGTAACTGAAGGAGTGAGGTATTATATGAATATGCTAAACGTAGTTTTCTATGACTTTTAGCAAAATTAACCACTTATTTTTATGCTTAATTACAATGTAAGACATCGTAAAATTATGTACTTATTGTCATGTATTTACTTATGTATTGTGTTTATAAGTGTTCCGCCGATAAAAGTTCATTATTTGCAGTTTAAATTGATTATTTCATTTATGTTACGACTGTAAAGCTTCTACGACTGTTTCATACATATATTTTAGCTAAATATGTTATTTGATAGAGAAGAAAAAAAAGCGATAAAAATACAAGAAATTATCGGAGTATCTGCACTATGTTTTACTATTTCTTAGTGACTAAACCCATAATATGGCAACAGTATAAATGTAACACTGTCATATACAAAACATGTATCACGTTAATGCTTACCGGTATATATTCTAGATCTAAAATGTTCTCATTATTTACGGATAAATAAGTATTTTACAAGCAATTTTTGTAATGATTATTAATACAAAACGTTGGGTCACTAGTTACCTGTTTTATTAAAGGCGTGAGGTCTGGGAGGCTAACATCAGATATATCCAGAAACACAACTTAGAGGCTGACAGAGGACTTCACACATACACGCTCGGAATGAACAAGTATGGAGACCTGGTAAGTTTCTAATACGTTTTGAATTTTACATTGATTGTAAACAAACATTTTGCATTTTAATTCGTGTAAAGATCTGCGCTAGGTTTCGTTAAAAATAAATTTCAATCTACAATATGACATTTGTAACTAAGAATACAGTTGCTGGAAATACACTCGTAGATTGTTTTTCAATAATGTGTGTTCTTCTTATGACAGACGAACAAAGAGTTTGTTGCCATGATGAATGGATTGAAACAGAACGTGACATCATCCGGCTGCAGTCAATACAATCCACCAATGAATGTAAAGCTGAGTGACCTACCAGACACGGTTGATTGGAGACAGAAGGGTTACGTTACACCAATCAAAGATCAGGTAACATATTTGAAATTGTTTATCTTGTGCTAAAAATAAAAGTCTTACATAAAATTAATATCGGCAGAAAGCTGGAAGTATTGCATGCACGGCGGACCTAAAATGTTGATTAAATTGTAACACTGTTATGGAAATGTGTAACCTATAAACAATGTTTTGGCATGAGAATAATAAATATTCAGAAAAGAAACTTAAATTAATTACTTACTCATATTTGGCAAACAACTAAGATTTCATGTTCACCGTCATATGAATATCATCGTTTGTAATGGACTGAAATTGTACTGTTTATTGGTGTCAATACTGATTTGCTCTCAATATTGAGCGTTGGTAGTAATATGCATTTCCATTACTGTCCATAAACAGGCTAAATCAAATCAACCGAGCCTGCAATATTTAATATATGTCGTATTTGGTGGCTTTCAAAGTCCCCTTTCATTGCTTTGGCTCGTGTGCTATTTTTACAAAACAGTAACATTTTCTCTTTTAAATAAGAAGGTTTTAAAGTAATGATATAAGGCATATATCCAACAAGCAACTACTCTTTCAAAGAACAACCGCATGCAAATAAGTCATGATAGCTGTTTCTTTAAAGCTTCTATCCAAGATATTGTGAACTTTCGTGAGAGAACGAGAATATTTATGAGCTGCTACCAAATATAATAATATTATCCCCCCCCCCCATCAAAAAAATGTTTATGACCTAAAACAAAAGGTATCTTTGGTCTCTGATTTCAAGGGTCAGTGCGGATCGTGCTGGTCATTCTCTGCTACCGGGGCCTTAGAAGGACAGAACTTCAAGAAAACAGGAACCCTGACTTCCCTCTCTGAGAAGAATCTGATGGACTGCTCAAGGCCTGAAGGTTTGTGCCAACATAACTTAAATCGCAAAGCACTAGCCTTATTTTCATCAACCGAGTTAAGGATGTTCAGAACATTCAACGCGAGATATAAATATATTTGGAATATACATGTATTCTAGAAAACGCGATTCAACCCGTTCTTTATTGTATAAACGTGATTTAATGTTTCAAATTTACCGCAATTTTCTTGTTTGTTGATATGAGAACCTGTTTGGGCAAGTGTAAGTTTTGCGCACCTTCGAACCTTTTTTACCACCCCCCATGACTATTTGTTTGCCCACTGACCGTTCCACGGCGGTAATACCAAGGTTTCTCTTTTTCGTTACATGCTTGTGACGTCTTATTTTATTGACATACTTATAACAAACATGCTCTCTCTTCTTCTCTTCTTTTTCGCTGCGTGGGGAGTTTGTGTTTTGTGAATGAGGCGATTCCTGATGTGCATATTTTACTTTTTTGTTATCGTAAATCCCAGGAAACAATGGTTGTCAGGGTGGTTTGATGGACCAGGCTTTTGCTTACGTTATTATTAACAAAGGAATAGACACTGAAGTATCGTACCCATACCAACCAGTGGTAAGATATACTTTATGTTGTCAACACATTTATTCATTTATTCTATTTTTATCCGCTCAGTATGTCAACACATTTAATATTCTATATTATCCGCTTAGGATATTAACCCATTTATTCTAAATTTATCCGCTCAGAATGTCAACACATTTATTCTATTTTTATCCGCTCAGAATGTCAACACATTTATTATTTTTCATTCGCTAAGAATGTCAACATATTTATCCTATTAAAATCCACTCAGAATGTCAACACATTTATTCTATTTTTATCCGCTCAGAATGTCAACACATTTATTTTATTTTTAATTGCTCAAAATTAAGGGCCATATAGATAATAGCTCCACATTATATTCCCTGGCTGAAAACGATTTCTTGTTTCAATATTTAAAATGATATTGCCTATACTGGGAATCGAACCCGCCACAGCGCCTAGCCATGTTAATCCGATTACGCTACCGATTTAGCTAGCCGGGACAACAAAAAAGGTTGTGCGGATAGTCTTGATAAACGTAATCATCATTACATGACATCGGTAACCGATAACAGTACCTATTATTAACAATTAGTTTATCCTTAATTACTTGTTGTGTTCCTCAAAGAAAGTGTTGATATCTATATGAAGTATCTGCGAACAGCTGTGAGTAAAACCCCAGTCACACTGGAGCTCACGATTACTTGCGACCACCGGCGACGCGTAAAACCGACGATCATCGGCGATTGTCTGCGACCAAACCCTCTTTGCGCAGAAAAATTTACTACCGCGATTATCGTACGACCAGTTATTGACAATCGTACGACAGTTCATCAGAAAACGTACGATTGTCTCAAGACTGTCTGGGATAACTTACGACTACCCGTGTCCTGTAATGCGATCACCTACAACTTGTCGTAAGACCATCGCACGATTACTAAATACTACTCAAGACTATCAGTGACTAGTGACAATTTGTAAAGACTGTCTTAAGATTGTTGCACGACAGTTTTGCGATTAAGAAAAATCCGAAAAAGACTGATGGATTGGAGGTATAAATAAGGAATTTACAGTGAAACATTCTCATTTATCACAGTAACGAGACAGAGTAAACAACAAAGAATAACTATGGCCGACGCACCAAGGAGACTGCAGATGATTCAACTGCGAATGCTTTTGCAACAACAAGAAGATGCTGCTGCGTTGGTGATGCTCCTGCAACGTAGAAGGAGAAGACAACAACGAAGACAGAGACAGTATTGGGTCCGCCCATGGATTGCTCGCAGGTTGCTTTTTGGAAGTTATGAAAATTTGATGGTAGAGCTAGAGAGGGAAGCCCAGGGCGACTTCATCAACTTCCTCAGGATGGAACCAGCAATGTTCCATGAGCTTCTTCTACGATTAACTCCTAGGCTTACCAAACAAACTACTAAGTTCAGGAAACCGCTTGAGCCTGGCCTGAAGCTGGCCATCACGCTTCGACACCTTGCCTCTGGGGACAGCTACCACAGCCTAAGCTATTCATTCAGGGTACCTCACAATACCATATCGATGTTTGTTAAAGATGTCTGCGAGGCTATTGTTGCTGAATATGGTGATGAGGTTGTGACACTTCCTACAACAGCAGATGCATGGCGTGATGTGGCACAGACGTTTTCTACGCGATGGAACTTCCACCACGCCATAGGTGCTATCGATGGCAAACACATCGCCATTAAAGCCCCCAAAGACTCTGGTTCAGTTTATTATAATTACAAGGGATTCTTCTCTATTATTCTACTCGGTCTGGTTGATGCCGACTATAAGTTTATGTGGGTTGACATAGGAGCCAACGGTTCGGCCTCCGACTGTGCCGTATTTAATGCGTCGGATTTGAAAGTTGCCCTTGAAAGTGGTACCCTTGGTTTACCTGTCCCTGAGCCACTACCCGATGACGACAGAGATATCCCATACTTTATTGTTGGAGATGATGCCTTCCCGCTGAAAACTTGGTTGATGAAGCCGTTTGCCATCCGTAACATGACACATGAAGAACGAATTTTTAACTATAGGTAACTAAGCGTCCATTTACTTATCTATTCATCCTGAAAAGCAACTTTTATGAATGGATAAATTGGTTTTAAAATGATTCTATCAGCAAAGTACATGTATACGTATTGAACAGTCTCCTTTATATGTAATGATGTAGTTCACATTAAATGATAAGAAGTCTCTTATATAAACATGCAATCGTTTCTTAAACATAATTTTATTACAGATTGTCCAGGGCTCGACGCATAGTGGAAAATGCATTTGGCATCCTAGCGAACCGATTTCAATGTTTGCTGACAACACTTAAGCAGGAACCACAAACCGTCCAGTCTATGTCACTAGCCTGTGTTTGTTTACACAATCTGATGAGAATACGGTATCCTGCACTTCAGAACGCAGAAATAGACCGAGAAGGAGGTAACCACGAGCTGATTCCCGGCGCTTGGAGACATGAAGGAGTCATGCAAGAGGTGTACGGCGTTCAGGGAGGTAATTCTGGAACAAGGGAAGAAAACAGCGGAGAATCTATTTGAAGCATTACTATAGCATAGTGGGGGCAGTTCCATGGCAGGATGCAATGATTTAATTATTTCCTTATAATGGACACAGTGTATAATGGTTGTTGTACTTGACAAATCAGACACCATTGTTAGGTTTTGTTCTTGAAATTCAGGTGTAATTGTACGTCCTTAATTATGTAATAAGAATGTTTTCTAGTCAAATAGATGCATTGAAAAAAAGTTAAATATGACAAATAAATGTAAGATACATGTATTATAAAGGCTAATAATTTCTTTATTATTCTTATTCTTTATTAGTACAATTTGTTATACAACAAATAAAAGGAACGCAAATTATTTACTAAATACATGTCACTAATTTTTAGTTCTACTGGGAATAACAAAGGCGAAAACTTAACTTTATCGAATGTATCACATGCCCAAAACATTTTGACATGGAAGTGTTTTGCTTGTGCTTAATCAAACAATCACCAGTATCTAATCAAACACTATTACCTCACTAAACGATATGACCAGCGAGCAACATAAACTCCTCAAACTGAATAAAACATTTCTGAACTTGAAAAGTTAAATCAAATGTGCACATTCCACTGTCTGTAATGAACAAAAAAGAACGCTTGAAATTAGAAACAGTAAAACAATACTTATAACACATGTAAAAGCGAAGTCACAAGAAGATATGCTCATCTTAAATGCTGTCAAACTGTAGCCGCTGGTGTGTTCCTGTTTAGCGGCTAATAATCATTATCACCTTGTAAGACCCGAGTGGCATTTATGATCACATTATTAGTATTATATTCGGTTGCTGGTGCCTCTGGGGTCGAAAGGTTGGAAGTACCGCCGGGTAGACTTGAAAAGCCAACCGTGTTAATGCCTCGAATTGAAGACTGCGACAGATTCTGGACACCTGTAGTCTGGGGTCCTTGCCATTGTTGTTGACACGGCTGTTGTGGTATGCCAAGTGTGCTAGATGCTCGGGTGGAATGGGCCTGTTGAAACTGTCTAGGCTGCATGAACTGATATGTGCCATTACGTACTTGGTCCTTGTAACGCATGAGCAAATTAAAAGATTCCTGCTGAAACCCTAACCAAAGGTCATCTGGAAAATCTTGGATCTCTGTACCAATCCAGTGTGCCCAAGCAGTGCGAGGACTATTAGCATCTTTCATAACCTCCTCGAGGTTTTCCTGGAGGCGTTGTGTGCTCGCCATTCGTTCAGCAATGGTAACTATGGCCTGATCCACTTTCTTGGCCGTATTGGTGGCACTGGACTTGGTCTTTGGTCTTAATGGCTTTTTGCCATCCACGATAGGCTGCTCCCTTGAAGACTGTGCCTGAGAGGATGACGGTTGAATAGACGACTGAGTTAGCACGGGTGACTGGGAACGTTGGGAAACTATATCATCTGAGTCATTGTCATCATCGTCCACTGTTTCTGGCAGAACCACCTTGAGTAAACGAGATTTGATTGTTATAAAACCGATTTAAGATTAATGTATGAGATGTGATAATTGTTTCTTTCCAAAAAGCAAAATATTCCGATTTTAAACAAGAACATTCGAAAGACATGGGCTGCTGTATGCCAAGATTAAACTTATAAATTATAGAAGTACAAAGCAATTACATGTATTCTCCTAAAAACCTAAAAACACTAAAACAGAAAACTAATCTAAACAGTATGTTAAGTAATACTAGTGAACTTACATTGCCAAGCTGCCTTGATTCAGTCCTTATAGACAAATGGGAGTCAAGGAAAGTAAATGCTCCCATAACCCATTTTTGACGGGCAGTCATGACTTGGGTTGCCTGGCCACTTTTCTTTTTCTTCAGTCTCCCATAAATAGTTCGTTGGCTTTTAAACCAAAGCCATATGTCGCTTCCTGAAAGATTAATGCAAATTAAATATAACATATAACATAGATATGATTCAAGACATTAAATAAATTGAAGTAGGAGTTGTTTTATGTTTGAGCAATTTTGTTTTCCAATAGTATAAATTATTATCATTCTTATAGTATAGACAGGAAGGGTGGGAGATACTTTTGATCCGATTTATAAGTGTATTTACCAAAATAAAATATTCATAACGAAAATAAGCATGAGTCTGCTTAATGTTTTGTTGGATGGAAAAGTAAAAAGTATGGATTTTGCAGCGTTAGATAATCAGTATTCATTGAATAATTATGTACATCTATATAATTTAATTAGGGTATACGAACCAGACATATCCAGCTCTTTGGCTTTATCTTCAAGTAACCTATCTCTTTTCCCCTTGTTCTTGAAGTCTTTCAGGGATTGATCATAAAATAGTGGATTTTCACTAAACCAGTCTACAAGAATTTGCTCTTGCTGCGCAGAGATATTTTCAGAGACCTTAGCACGCTTGGCCTTTGGTGGTAAATCGCCATCATCTTCACCGTCACTGTCCTCGGCGTCCTGAAATACCAGCTCCTGGATCTGCCGAATAGGCTGAGCATCAGGGACGTCTTGAGGTAATGCATTTTCATGCTGGGTTACAACTAGCTCTTCAGTTTCACCCTCAGAGTCAGAGTCGTGTTTGGTCCTTTTCTGGACTTTTCCTTTACACTTTTATATTTTGGGTGGCATGACGGTGTTACTCCAACGAAAGAAAAGGTGTGTATGAGGAATGAACCGTAAAGTGACTGCTATATATAATGTCACGTGGTCTGTGTATTGTCACAGGAAATCTTTAACTAGTCTCTGACGATCGTACGATGGTTGCAATTTATCGTAGAGAAGTCGCTAATTGTCATTTGTAATCGTGGGTGGTCGTAAGACAAGTCACTACTAATCGCACGATGATCTTAAGACTTTGGAAAGACTACCTGCGACCGAGTGACAAGGACATCGGCGCCGACCAGTTGAAGATTATTACAGACTTTCGAACGACGATCGTGCGACAGCCTAAGACCTTATAAGATCACTAGCGACCTGTTTGATCGCAAGGAGGTTTTTGTGCAAGCTCAAAAACCTCTCTGCGACTGAAATTGCTCGTGGGACCTTAATAAGATAACCTGCGACTGTCGAAGATCACCGATGACCGTCGTAAGACTTTTTAAAGATTCTTCGCGACCAGAGGTCACTGGTGATCGTCAACTGGTCTTAAGTGGTCGTAAGCTCTAATGTGACTGGGGCTTTAGTTGATATACGAAACCGGATGAACTGATCACCGGCAACTGTAGACAAAATCGACAAAATCGACATTGTATTTAATAATTCTTTAGAGTTTGCAAACACATACATGTATGCACAGGTAGGACGATGTTAACTTTGAAGTTGCAAAATATATTCATATATATAATGCATCTCTTAATCATATATTTTGTGTGTTTTATAAATCGGTTACAATAATCAAGGTGAAGTATCTCTGTAGCGCAGTGAAGTGATGTCCCTGAACATGCTGAAAAAGGGGGTGTTATCAATTACCGACTTTGAAGGATTCGGAGTAAATTTATCTGTGTAAACACTGAGTTGCGCATAACCCGGGCCTAGGTTAGGTGGCGTGGACAGAAATAAGCATTTCAATTAATGCCATTAACCGACTCTTTAAAACATAGCCTTTAAAACATACCACATTTTAATTGATTATTTTCCATGTTCGGAGGCTTTTAAAGTTGCTTTTTGGTCTTTTCAATAAGAGATAACTCCCTTCGTTAAATATTTTCACATGATATGTTAGTGCATTTTATTCCATTACTTTCTAGTAAACTAATATAAAATGTACTATAATGTTCGACTTTCAGAATGGTAATTGTAAGTTTAATAAGGCAAATATTGGAGCCACCGAGGTGAGCTGCATGGACATCCAGGCAGGCTCTGAAGCTGACCTTCAGTCTGCTGTTGCCACAGTTGGACCAATCTCTGTCGCTATCGATGCAGCGCATTCATCTTTCCAACTTTACAGGTAGGAGCACAGAGGGAGCGTCATGGGAAGAGATGTCTCCGGGGAATTGATATTATACTGTAATAAGGGGTACGCCACGGGAAAGGGTACCTTCGTTCATATTTTGTGACATTTTAGTTGTTACTACATTTAGAAAGAACTTAAAACCGCCTATAAATTTCTAAAAACTAATAATTGCTTTTCTTACAGATATTGACAATACAATGATATTTTTAATGCGAAATTCATAATAATCAATGTCGTGTACAACATTATGACGTCATTTCAAGGATTTTTAACTAAACCTAGCATAGATCTTTACACTTATTAAATATAGCACAACTGTCCGAATGTACCTTTTCCCGTGAGGTGCCCCATATAACGTCGCCAGGTTCAGCCGACAAAATTTCTAAGTTTAGACTTTGCAGTAGGATTTTATAGTCAATATGTGTATCAAGGTCATATTTAAGTTAAAAAGAATAATATGTAATTGTAAAAACATGAAATATGCATATCAGGAATTGTAGCACCGAGACAACACATCCTCTTAACGCAGCAAAAATGTAAGGGGAAAAAAGAGCAATAATGTGTCATATAATAAACTTCAAATTATTAAAAAGAAAACCTTGGACGTGTTTTGCCTTGAAACCGTCAGAGCCAAAACAATTAGTAAGTTTTGTTGACATATTAAATTACAATTTAATTGTCCAAACAATACTCATTTTCCGGTGACTAACCATATTATGCTGTAAAACGTAACAAAACCACTCTCTATTTTGTTAGGTGAGCATAAAAGACACATCTTATATTTAAGTAGGATAAGGTGATGTGCAAAATGAAAAGTTTTCTCCCCCTTCCAAATATCTCCTATTGTCATGACGTTTAAAATACTTTTTTATTCTCTTTTTGTCAGTTTCTTTCCAATTATCAGTTGTCATTGTAACCAATTAAAATCAAAACTTGGTTGATAAATTTGATGTATAAGAAAGAAAATGTAGACTTCTTGTGTCAATTTTATCAACTAAAGAAGGCAAATGGCCAAAACGCTTTTAAATAAAAGACTTTTAAAAAAGATCTGTGTCCAAGGTTATAAAGCTGAGCATGGAAACCAGTCTCAAATCTCAAGCATCTGATTGAGATTTGAGACTGGTTTCCAATCTCAGCTTTATAACCTTGGAGCCTGTAAACAACCGATTCGATTGATTTTAGATCTGGGATTTACAACGAGCCGGCTTGCTCCCCAACACGGCTTGACCACGGTGTGTTAGCTGTTGGCTATGGAACACAAGGATCTCAGGATTACTGGCTTGTTAAGAATAGGTGAGTGAAATCCGCGCACATTACTGCGCATGCGCTTTTTATGAAAACAAACGGAATTTGTCAGTAAATTTAAATGAAGTTTCG
Organism: Corbicula japonica; assembly: GCA_038501625.1. Lineage (NCBI taxonomy): Eukaryota > Metazoa > Mollusca > Bivalvia > Venerida > Cyrenidae > Corbicula > Corbicula japonica. The sequence continues at coordinate 7,392,554 of JAZAYU010000023.1, forward strand.
AGAAATGGGAAATATTTTTTTTTTTTCAATATTAATAATCTTATAAGCAAATGTATGCGGTATGCTAATTTTGATTCTGAAAGAGTTTCAGTTTACAAGTTCATAAATCAGCACATCATAATTATGAAAGATTTGTTTGCCCGACAGAGTCCAAGTTTATTCACATCATTCTTTACATATATTTTACAACAATCGTTTATTCACATCATTCTTTACAATATATTTTACAACAATCGTTTATTCACATCATTCTTTACATTCATATATTTTACAACAATCGTTTATTCACATCATTCTTTACATATAGTTTACAACAATCGTTTATTCACATCATTCTTTACAATATATTTTACATCAATCGTTTATTGACATCATTCTTTACATATATTTTACAACAAACGTTTATTCACATCATTATTTTCATGTATTTTATAACCACCGTTTATTCAGATCACTCAGTACATACTTTACGAAAACCGTTTATTCCGGTCACTCTGTATTTATTAAACGATAACTGTTTATTCAGATTTATTATTTTGTATGATGGCAGTCTGCTAAGACATTAAAATAATGCCCTGCTGGTGTAATATTAGACATTAGACTTAAATAACTGGATTAACTATATCGAACATTATTTTCAGTTGGGGACTCAGCTGGGGAGATAAAGGATATATCATGATGTCCAGAAACAAGCAGAACCAGTGTGGTATTGCTACGCTGTCCAGTTTCCCAACCATGTAATAGAATAGGGCGTATAAAGATCTGGGCAGCTTTGTGACAGACTATTAGTCTAATATGAATGAATGAATACATGTTGTGTTCGCATGAAATACTTGTAAAATAGCAATTGGTTTTGCATTGTTTAATTGATGAATATATGGTATTTGTTATTGTAATCTGAATAAAATTTGTTCAGTTATCAATCTTGTCTTTTACTTAGTTTATGAAAACGAAATAAGATATTAGTACATCAGATCAGAAACAAACGTTCTATGGGGCGCGCCACGGGAAAAGGTACCTTCGGTCATATTTTGTGACATTTTAGTTGTTACTATATTTATAAAGAACTTACAACTATCTATCAATTGCTCATAACTAACAAGTGCTTTTCTTACACATTTTGACAATAAAATGATATTTATTACGCTAAATGCATAATAATCAATGTCGTCTGCTCAACTTTATGACGTAATTTCAATGATTGACGTCAATTGTCCGAAGGTACCTTTTCCCGCGACGCGCCCCATATAAAACAGTGAAACATGCATATCAGGAATGGCTACATCCAGCGGACACAACCTCCCCACAAAGCCAAAAAGTGAGAGGAAAAGAGAGCATGGTATTACAATAATCAGTTTAAAAATTAACGAAAGTGAGAACCCGATGGGTTATCGCCTTGTAACAGTCAGTGGCAAAACAATTTGCCACCGGGGGTTAAAACCTGGTTCTAGGGTGCAGCAACCTCACACTTGCCCCAACAGGTTCTCGTATCACAAAACAAGTACAAGTTGTCTTGGTGAAATATCTCTAATCCACCCATCGGCATGCAAAAGCACACAAACATTTAAGCACAAAAACATACAAAACATAAGAATCTAATAGCATTGCAAAGCCAAGAGGCGTGTTCTCAATGATCTTACCGAGACCAGAGCTCCTGGAGTAAAATCAGCAAGAACATTAGGCATACAGTACTATGAACGTTTAAGGTTACAAACGAAACGCACGATACACGATATACGGACGCACGATACACGATTGACGGACGCACTATACACGTAAGACGCACGATACATGATACTGCCGATTCATATTATTTGTGTACGAGATTTCTAAAAATTTGAAAATGCTATCAAAATATAATATGAATGGTTGAAATTAAATCATATAAAATTGTGAAGCAAGTGACTTATTCACGGTGCATGATAAAATTAAAAGACGCTTGATGCACGATACACGATATACGGACGCACGATGCACGTTAGACGGACGCACGATACACGATAGACGGACGCACGATAGACGCAAATTTGGTAAAATTAAACGTTCACAGTACTGTAATCATCTATTTCTGATAAATTAAATTCATTTCATTCTGATCCTAATGTTTTATAAATATTTATAGTCCAACCCACCTTTTGAGCAAATCTGATTGAGTGCATAACATGTAGTCTCATATCTTTTAGTTTTCCAATATTCCTATTAAATCCGAACAACTTTTCTAATAAAACAGTTAGTATTTCTTGCATATTTTATTGAAAGTTTAGAGCAAAAGCTCAACTACAAATGTATCAAGCCAGCAATGCCCCGATACGAATGTGTATACTTAGAACAGTTTTTAAGTGTATTAGTACATTTTATCAGAAACAAACGTTCCATAAGGCATTCCCGCATGATCGATAATTCTTGCACTCCACCAAAATGAGTATTGCATTTTTGCACCTGCAACCAGTGTTTTTTAACCATATTCAATATGTCGGTAATGACCCTAAGGCATAGTTTAAATACTAAGACATTAAAAGATCCGTCAGTTAATACAATAAGAAACTAAAATTATTGTATTGCGCCTTTCGCCAAAGACAAAAAAAAAGAAAAACATATAAAAATCTCTCAAATACATTTACATCATTATATCAATATGAATCGATCAAGCCAGCGAGATGTAGGAGAAACCGTTTTGGATATAACACCAAACAATTCTACTATTTAAAAACTATGTCACTTATTTATCGGCATTACATTTGTCTGGTTTTGTCGAAAAAAACTCTTCGGATCCGCGTTAACGTGGTTTCGTGGACGTATTTTGATTTGCTTCAAATTAAAAAATGTAAAACTATATTGATAATGAAGTAGTACAATATTATCATTACGTTATCTTCATTCTTAACGCGTGACAGTAAGGCTGACGACTAAATTAATGCGTCTGGTGCCCAATGTTATAAAACTGAGCAATTATAACCTTGCGTCCAGGTTTGTGTCAGCGCGATAAAATATTATCTCATTTATTTATATTTGAAATAGGTAAACAATGGTTGTTTGAGACAACCAGCCGTTGCGTATAAAAACCTTGTGCTTGTATAGCGAACAGCGAAAACCACTTACAAAAAACATAGCCGTCCAATGCTAAGGTTACAGTACTTTGTTTTATTTTCTAATCGTATACTACTAGGTGACTCTTTAGTTATCTAAAATCAGATATATACAAAATTATATTAAAACTGTGCAATAGTTGCTGGAATGCCAAAAACAATACAAAAACGTCGTAAGCGCATATCAAAGCATGCAGGAGACAAACAGAGTAAAAAACAACCGTAACCCAAAAAAGAAGTCTTTGAGCATGCTGCCACTTGCAATGATTGGCAATCTGCGTGGTTTGTAATGAGCATATTGCAATCAAGGAAGATAATTGAAATTGAACTACGCTGTTTCGTTTGTATGACAAACCAGTCATGAAAAAACTATTTATTGTCAAACGAATGTACACGTTTAAATTGTACACGTTTGTATAATTACGAGGTACATACAATTGTATCTGTTTAAACTGAATGACTAGTTTTTATTAACTTGCACCATGCACTTGTAATGTTATCTATTGTCTAGTTTTGACAATTTCACCTGACTTACTGTCTTGAAATCAGATGTAAGCCAGTTACATGTAAATGTCTTAATTTTAGAGCATTTCTTCTTTTTTTTAAATATCACTACATATACATGCGCTATGTAAAATTCGCATTTTTGAGAGGAGTTTTGCATTTTGCAAATTTGAAACGAGAAATGTTAAAAACGTATAGATAATACAAAAAAAAACAATCATATAAAATGTCTAAAAGCAGAGATAAACACGAAATGCTTCAAATACAAATGATAACGCAAGAAAGTTCAAGCACTTATTTTCATTCCGGTCATTTGTATTTGCTGCATAACCTAGAGAGGAAAACTCATAAAAATATAAAAGCAATAAAAAAATAAATAAATATCCCGTTTGTAGTATCACAATGGTAGGGTGTACAGTAAAAAGAACATATAATCTAATCTAATAATAAATAATCTAACAAGGAAAGATCTGCTAAAATATTGTATGCAAACAAATATTTAGCTATTTCTTTAATTCAATGAATCACCAGTTTAGATTCAGATCAAAATGCCTTCTGTGAAGTTTGATCTGGGTCTACACTATCTACTTCTTAGAAAAAACACCAATGGAATTTAAATGCAAATGGTTCAAATCTAAATTAGAGTGCATGGCTACGTTAGGGCCATAAACCGTATGCATGAAGTAAATATCTGAGGGGCCACTAACATTGAAAATGGCTAAAATTGTCTAACTTTTTTTTAATGAATTTTGGGGAATTTATTTAAGGGTGTATTAATGTGTGCAAGCTTAGTTTAGTCTAGTTCATGTTCTTATTACTAAGAGCATCCTAAACCAAAAGAAAACCATTTGCATGAGACTCTGAAATCCATGGACAATATACCAAAGCAACGCATACCTGAACTAAGTACATGAATATGCTGGTCTACAATCATAAATGTCAATTTGTCATACCGGGGTAATTAAATGAGCTTGCAAACATTAGTACATCTTTAGAAGTGTTTAGATAAATGCATTTCTTCACTAAAAGCTAGGTGGCAATAAGTAGTTCCCTCAAAATTTATTTTTAAAATATTAGCCACTTTTCGCCATTACAATTTTAGTGAAACTCTAATTTGCGATGCAAAGCGTTTTACTTATTCTGTATCTATACTTAACCGTAGCAATAAACGTCCATAAATAATTCAGAATAGTTTGTTTGAATTACATATTAAGTTAAAACTTTTCTCAAGAAAATACTAGACAAAACATGGAACGCGAAAATTCCTTGAGATAGACACGTCACCTTACAAGGCCATTTAAATACATAGAACAATTTACACTGATAATAATTTATCAAATTCATCTATTCTATCATCAAATTTTTAATCAAATATAGCCGATATGACCAATATTTCGGGTAGATAAGTTTGCGAATAATTCAGTCTCGCAAAGATAAAACTGGAGCGTGTAATAACTCCTTGCACTTTATCAAATGATTAAACTACACTGACTTCAACCAATGGAATACTTGACTTGTCTCATACGTTTATACTGTTGAACCTTTGTATTTGTTAACTTGGGTATGACCCGGAGGACAGTTTGAATCGATTTGAATTGCACAGCTTCCACATAGTAGTTTCTTTAAATAAGTCGCCATACATTTGTAGCGAATCAGAAGTTATGAAAATTCACATTTCCCCAGCGATTTATTTCAATAGAACTCCTGTCTTTTTTTTAATTTTACAGTTTTCAGTTTCCAGTTTATTGGCAAATCGGCATGCATTATAACAATGAACCAAGTAGACTGAATTGTTTTCAACTACACATGCGGAAGGCGCTCGTTTCGGCTAGTTGTGCAGTGTGGCGGTCGTAAAACGTAAAAAGTATCCCCGTACATAAAGTTGGTACTGTTATCAGTACAATAATCCGTCACCGATGTCATGCAGTAATCGAAACGTATATCAGGGATATCCGATCAAGCTGTTTTGGGGTTGTCCCGGTTAGCTTAAGATGTTGCGTTGGTTTCTGTTCATTGAATAAGGTCTTTGCAGCAATATCTTTTTTTATCTTAACAGTGGAAATGTGATATTTTTGTGAAGTTCAACCTGGATTTTTATTAAATAAATACAAAACATTGTTTTATTAGAGCTTGTATTCCCTGCGTATACACTCATTATTTAAATAGATGCAAAGGGAACTTTAATAGCCGCCAAACACGACAAATATCAAAATATTTCAGAATCGGTTTAATTGAGCCTGTAGTAATGCATATTAGTCCCCAAGCCGCCTAGTCCAAAGTTGAGCGCAATTCAGTATTTACAAATATTTAAGTCACATATTCTACATTAATTTAGTAGGTGTTATCGCATGAGCTTAACATACACACTATGTTTTGTTTTGTCTTACCAACACGTTTAGAAAATGATAAACTCTGATTCAGAATTATTTATTGATAAAAAGTCATCGTTTTAAATCCAGTTTGTTAAATTATATAAAAGCTTGAAAAGGAGCATTATGTTATTGACATATACTCAATGATTCCTAATAAGAAAATTGTTTTAGGTTTTTTTTCCAAATTGCATGACAAACAAGAACCCCAGAGTTTACCGCATTAGAACGGTAGATGCAAAGCGATGAGCCAGGATAAATGATACACCAACCGCATAATTGCCCGTTGTTATGTAAACAACGGGGAAAGTTATCTTGGTGAATGTACACCAACCCGCCAAAGTTAGTTACAACAAATTGCAATAGTTTTTTCTCTATTTTAATAAAAAGGCAATGTAAACAAACTCAATCATTTCTAATTTTCTAATCGCCCTGAGATCAAACGACCTTCCTTTAACTTTACAAATTCAATCTGAACTAATAAAGACAAATAAATTGTATTTAATTATCACATTAAAGCACACTCGCAAACAATGTCTTTAAGCTGCTCAGATCTGTCGGCCCCCAATCAGATTACATGGTTGGGAAGCTTGCTGCTGTGGCAATACCGCACTGGTTCTTCTTGTTCCTGCTCATCATGATGTATCCTTTCTGTCCCCAGCTGGTTCCCCAACTGAAAGATTTTAAATGAACAAATAAAAAATAGTAATACGTTAGTGCATATTATAAATTAATTGGTGAAGCAGCGAGTGAACTGAGAGTGTGCTTGTATGCCTGCAAGCAATTATTGATTGATTGATTGATTGATTGTTTGATTGATTGATTGATTGATTGATTGATTGGTTGGTTGGTTGGTTGGTTGGTTGATTGATTGATTGATTGATTGATTGTTTGATTGATTGATTGATTGATTGATTGATTGATTGATTGATTGATTGATTGATTGATTGATTGATTTAACTCTTAATACTATTTTATTATTTTATTACTTATTCAATTTAATCATCAATTAAAGATAAATCATAATGATCAGATTATTGATGTATAAATAGCTCGTCAAGTTACTTCTTCATTGTTCGAAGGACTTGTTAATTCTAACCGCTTTACTGATGATCAACGAAAAAAACGGTTTGTTAATTGTTTATGTCACTTCTCTTATAAATCTTCACTCCTGATGTCATAGTAATGTGATACTTAATGTGAAATAAGCAACAACTAACCTGTTCTTTACGAGCCAGTAATCTTGGGATCCTTCTGTTCCGTATCCGACAGCCAGTACACCGTGGTCCAATCGAGTGGAGGAGCAAGCTCTCTCATTGTACACACCGGATCTAAAAATAGTCATTAGATCATTACTTTAGGAGGAACAAGCTCTCGAGGTGTATACACCGGATATATAAATGGATATTACAGCATCACATAAGAAGAGCATGCAATCTCCTCTTATACACTAAATCCAAAATTTGACATCATGAAATCACATTAGGTAAGGGCAAAACGTGTAATACTTAACGCTCTGTGTTTAATTTATTTTCAATCAAAATGTGAATTATGTTGCCTTGGATGACAATACACTTACGTTAAATACTGGTGATAAATACTACAAAATTAAATCTGGGTTGAAGGTTATAAAGCTGAGTTTGGAAACCAGTCTCAAATCTCAAGCATCTGATTGGCTGAAATGGCGTCTGGTCGCCATTTCAGCCAATCAGATGCTTGAGATTTGAGACTGGTTTCTATGCTCAGCTTTATAACCTTGGGCACTGAATGTTAAGAAAGCCAGTGCCTCTGATCTGGATCTGGATATGCATGTGGACGTTGTAACAACTTAATGAATCTTCAAGCAAACAGTATAACTTCTGATCAGATGTTTTGCCTGATCTGATGCCATATGGGGCGCGGCACAGGAAAAAGTACCTTCGGACAGTTGACGTCAATCTTTGAAATGACGTCATAAATATGAGCAGACGACATTATTTATTATGCATTTGGCGGTAAAAATACCAATTTAATGTCAAAATGTGTAACAAAATCACATTTCATTTCTAAGAAATTGATTTATAGTTGTGAGTTCGTTCTAAATTTAGTAAAAACTAAAATATTACTGAAAATGACCGAAGGTACCTTTTCCCGTGACGTGCCCCATATTGTTCGCCCATACAGAACAGCCATATCCCGAGAAGTAAAGGCTTTAAAATTGACTGACTAGTAATTAGTTAACTACCTGTAAAGTTGGAATGAGCTGTGAGAAGCATCGATGGCGACAGAGATTGGTCCAACTGTGGCAACAGCTGACTGGAGGTCATCTTCAGAGCCTGGATTGATGTCCATGCAGCTTACTTCGGTGGCTCCAACATTTGAGGGATTGAACTTGCATTTGCCATTCTAAAGTGGACAACAATAATATGTCAACTATCTTTACATTTTGCTCAGTGATTATCCACTTGTTTCATTAAAGCCTGATGTGTCAAATGTAAGTTGTCGAGTTTATTAAATAAAAATATGTAAACGAACAAATAATTCAAATCAATACCTGCCCGATGATCCTATTAAAATGCCATGGTTTTTGTTTTTAGTAAAAGAAACAAATTGAAATACATATTTTGAGACTGTTTAAAATATATTTTTATAATAAAATATAGGTATTCGTTGCCGGATCGGCAGGTAGGTCGAGCTATGTTATTCTGAAGTTTCCCTGTGGCCACTTGCTGACGGCAAGTCCAATATGTCTTTTTTACGTTTGCTTACATATATAAACATTCTTAACAAATGAGAGTCAAACTAATTTCATTCTTTATTTATATGATCATTCTTTATGCTATTGTAGCAAATTTCTTACCACTGGTTTATATGGGTATGACTCCTCAGTGTCAATTCCCTTATTCTTGATGACGTAAGCAAAAGCCTGGTCCATCAAACCACCCTGACAGCCCATGTTACCTATCGAAACAGTAATGTTGTTAAAACTGTGCAAAGCGTAAATTAAAACAAATAATAATTATCATTTCAACAGATTCATATACTTGAAGATCATTTGTATACTCTTGTTTCTGGTTTAACCTGTAGAAGAAAAATTCTCTTGCCCTTGCCTTCGCCTTTGCTGACATGTTCTCCTTTTCATTAGTTAATTCTGGTAATCTGTTAGATTGGATGCATGTTATATTATTTTTTATGTGACGAGTGTAGCAACCAAGGGAAATGAAAACAAAATCTATATTAAATTTGTATATACTGCCTAGACACGTGCTTTGTGCATTCAGAAGAAACACACGTAAAGATTTTAAATTTTGACTTATCCTTATTTAAGTGATAGTGAAATATTCGCACTAAAGACTCGTTTGTGTTGCGTTTACCTTCTTTCTGGGAACAGTCCATCAGATTCTTCTCGGAGAGGGAGGTCAGGGTTCCAGTTTTCTTAAAGTTCTGGCCTTCAAGAGATCCAGTGGCTGAGAATGACCAGCAAGATCCGCATTGACCCTGTTATACAAACATACTCGTCTTACAGTCATATAAAACTAAAAATATCGATGATGAAACGACGATATTATGTATGACTCACCTGTGTTACATGTAATACCTATTATTATTAATATCAGGGTTACATGAGTAATGTTATATAGATTTTCATTACAATAAAATAGGCTTAGTGCGAAACTAGTTCTGTCTGCTAAATATTCTATACATAATAGACTAATTTTGCACTCAACCCTCGCACTGCTTATCAGCAAATTCAAATTAAATCTAATTTTAGAACTATTTAGTTCGTGATTAATTTTGTTATCTGTTGTTTTATTTTCATTTCAATTGTCCTGATTGTCAGATATCTGCAAGCAACACGGGGGTTATCTTATATCGCCTGGCCGATGAAAATACAGGTTTATGGCAGTTTAGTGCACATTTATTATTAGGATCATAATTATATATTAACAATCTGAAGGCTTGTGTGACTTTTTATATTAAGGTTTAGGGTAGTTTACTTTATATTTATACGATATATTTTAACAATTTGAAGGCTTGTGGGCATTTAGTTTGCTTCATTGTGACTTCCGACCATTTGATGAAAATTTTTCTTAATATTGTTTATTATGGGTAAAAGTAATTGCTCTTAAAATGTATAAATGTGATACATGTATATATGAAGGGTTTTCAAAGACGAAAAAAACTTAAGAATGGACAAACCCATGTACTATATCTCTAAGTAAGACTTAAAAAAATGATACACATGTATCAGAATCCAACCCCTTCGGCGACATCTGCTAGCCAAGTGAATTCGAACAAGTAAACGACTGAGCTAGCCGGGACAAAGCTGATAATTCTAATAAAAGTGACTATGATCATGTGTCACTGCAACCATAAATACAGTCGCTGATAACAGTACTGACTTATTTACACCGGGAGTCTTTTTTAAGGCCACAACACTGAACAAACAACGCTACAGTGTGAATTGTAAACTCCCGTTTCTAAGTAATTAGTTGACCAGCAAACTATATTCATTAGCACATATCAGTAAACTTCCAAAATCCGGTTAACTATTATTTTACTCATTAACTATTCTCCTAAGAAAATACATAAATTTAATATCCGACTGCTTTGTATCGTTGACATTTGTTTCTAGCGATTCTACCGCATACACTTTAAAAAATTGATTGAAAATTTGAAAAGAAACACATTATCTTAACGAGTTACCTGATCTTTGATTGGGGTGACGTATCCCTTGTCCCTCCAGTCAACGCTGTCTGGCAGGTCACTGAGATCAACGTTCATTGGTGGGGTATAATGACCACAGACTGATGCAGAAACGTTCTGTTTGTATCCGTTCATCACAGCTACGAATTCTCTGTTGGTCTGTTAAGAAACAGTGACGTTATAACCGATAATTTACTTTCAGTTACTGACCTACTTTGTTTCCGTTAGATACCACGATAATATATATTCGTGGGTACATTTGTTTCTTGAAATTCACTTATCTAAAGTAATGATCTTATATTATATTCTTCACGTTTGCAAGGTTGAAAAAAACTTAAACATTCAATATGAGCCATGTCCCTTAAAAAGGGGAAAATATGCATATCAGGAATAGAAACACGCTGAAATATCGACCTCTCTATACAGCTAAAAGAGAGAGGAAAGGGAAGTATGAGTTTTCAAAGAAGACTCCATAAACAACTAACAGAGAAAAAGAAACTGAGGAGTTACTGACCTGAAACGGTTTGTCTTTAGGATTTAAACTAGGTTATAGGGTGCACCAACCCCACTCCTGTCCCAGTTTGAAGTTGCGCAAGGAAAGACTTATCCCAGATTTTTATGATATTTAGAGCTTACCATATCTCCATATGCGTTCATGCCGAGCCTGTATGTATGAAGTCCTCTGTCTGCCTCCAGGTTGTGTTTGTGGATCAATTGTACATTGCTCTCCCAAATGGCACGTCTAAATGGCAAAATAAATACTTGTTCGTCTCAATCGTATTGTCAAATATAGTTAATAGTAACATTATACCAATACGAATTTATGAAAATGAACTGTGATATTTTGGAAGAATGGAAAAGGTGAAGAACGCCATCCATTCAAAAATTACAGGTAACGTTTGGTTGTAATCTTGATGCTAAATATGAAATTATAAGCGACATGGAATAACTGCAAAATGCTTAAACCTAAAATTATTTTAATTTTACAGTATGAATACTTTTAGGGAGGTTACCTAAATGGTCCCCTCCTTTCCAGAACAAGGAAGCGTTAAGTTAACGCACATTTCACTATTGCAGCACGAATAAAACATATTTTTTACTAACTGACACACTTTAAAAAATTAATTTAACAAAAAAAATTACACACCTGATTCCCTCCACTTCAGCTTCATACATCTTGCCATAGGTGGTCTTGTAGGCCTCCCACTCAGTGTTGAGGAAAGCATCAAAGGCCAAGCTCGTAGCCAACAGGCATCCCAGAACAACAGCACGGATCATCTAATAAATGTACAAATATATTGGTCAACCTGATCCGCCATATAACAGTACAAGATCCAAAATGTTAACATCCAAAGCTAATGAGTTAGAAACTTCTACCCCACTAATTTTGAAAGCATCGAAGGCCAAGCTTGTCGCACACAGGCATCCCAGAACAACAGCACGGATCATCTAATAAATGTACAAAACTCCTCATTAACCTGATCCGCCATAAATAATATAAGATCAAAAAATTTTACTTTCAAATCTTATGAGTAAGAAACTTCTACCACAATTATAATGAACGATCCAGAAAATTAATTTAAAACTTAAGATAAATGAAAGGTATGATAGCAATTGATTTACAATTTTGTAAATGATGTTCATTTTTCAAATTAAAAGGTGGTAATTATTAAATAAGCAAATGCAGTCAAATGTTGTGATAGATAGGAACACTTCTCGTTTGAGTCGCCAAATATATCTTAAGGTTATTCAAGAATTTGGCATGTCGGTAAAAACTATCAAATAGAATCATACTTAAAAGTCTTTTATACTTAAGGCATCAAGTTTAAGTATTTCAGTTTAACTTTTATTTATTTTTAATATCGTTAAGAGATGTTTCTAACTCCTTTTATTTTATAAATGTGAGCAAAGGACTTGCTTCACTTTTTTATGAGTACAGCAAAGCTAGAAAGAATTGATAAGTTACTATTTGTAAATATATGACAACGAAATGATTTGATAAAGCTTGCATAAAATGAAGCTTCAATTTGGCAAGTATGTCTAACTAAAATGTTTATGCAATCATTAATAGGTGACCAGAATTAAAACTATAACTTTTGAAGTTAAATGTTCTATCTGCTTTGTCTATTGTCAAATGATAAATGCAGTAAAGGAAACTTACCTTTGCGGTTTAGGCCGAGTAGCTCTTAAGTTTGCTTACACAAATCTCCCTAACTCAATTCCAATCTTACAGTGACGAACCTGTTCGGCCAGATAGATTTTATACCAATCAAGCACACAATGATCACGTGAGTTCATTGTGCTATCATGTGACCGCCGTGTAGCAAATCGGAACACTTGTATCACGAGTGTTTATCTTTTGAAAACAATTCAGAACATCGACATATTTGATTATTTTAATACATTGTTCTAAATTTTAAATTGCTTATTAAAGTACTATGTTAAATATTGCTGACTTGTAAGTAGGCCACATTGTTTCACAGTTCCTTACATTCGCTCCCGGTTCACAAATTGCTAGTTAAAACTGAATCACAATCATAACTTTTCGTTTAGCAAAATAGAAGTGGGAACATAATTACGGATAACACTGGAAATATTATTTTGATTAAAATTGATGAATAATTTATACATTTTTTGTGAAAAAGAGGTTGATTATAAAGTGATTTGGAAATTGTTCTACCTTTAGAAGAGACGTAACCTTAACACCTACTCAATACTAACATGATATTCATGGTGTTGGTTCTAGTACAATGTAACAATTGTATCTGAGCAATAAAAACCCAGGTCAAAATCTCAGTCAGTCAACACATTCTACAAATGCTCCTACGAGCTACATATATTTGTTACATGTATTATTATACGGATTAAACAAGCGCAGATTAAGAAATAAATGACGACAAAAATAAATGTTTAATCAATATCTTGATTATCGGCACAACCCATCTGTTATTCAGTCGGTATATTTTACACACGCTTCTTTATACTACATGTTAACGTGGAATATAAGTATTAAAGATGTAAAGATTGGCAAAATAGGAATAAATGAAGATAAAAATAAACATTTAGCCATATTTTGTCAATTTTAATGTTTGTTCTTTGGTGTTGGAGAGAAAAAAACTGTATCCAGCAACGTGTTTGTTTTAATAGGAAAGGTAATTCGAAAACAATATCCGCAGGTGAAAAAAAACGTAAATAAGTAAATCCTACAAATACAGTTTTCAATAGACACTTGGTTGGTATTAACACACTAGAATTTCAAATTTTAAATGAAGTTTTATTAACAGTATTCGAAATATAACAACAAGACAAATGTACACACTGCTTTTCTAAAATCCTGCGTATAACCCGGTAAGTTTAACCCGCGAGTAAAATTAAAAAAAAACGGCCCCTGATTGCTTTGATCAATAATTTTGTTTTATGTTTTATTTTCTTAATGACCTTTGTTGATTAAGCACATGTGTCTTTTGTTATCTAAAGAAGTATTACTGTACTGTTAGAACATCTAACACCGATGAGTACTCGTTTATATTCATTTATACCGATGAGTACTCGTTTATATTCATTTATACTCGAAAGCCCACACTGACAATTATCATGGTCCCAAGGTTATAAAACTGAGCATGGAAACCAGTCTCAAATCTCAAGCATCTGATTGGCTGAAATAGCGACTGGTCGCCATTTCAGCCAATCAGATGCTTGAGATTTGAGACTGGTTTCCAAACTCAGCTTTATAACCTTGGGCAATGGTGTGGGTTCTGGTAACATTTTTGTCAAAGCATTAAACCCCCAGGTCAAATCGGCATCCCCATTTGTTATAAATATGTTAATATATTCTACAAACGCGTTTATGAACTACAAGTAGTTGGAATATATGAATTGAAGAAGCGCAGATTGGAATATTAAGGAATTTATAAAGATCAAAATAAAAGTTTAGGCAATATCTTGTCAATCGGCACGACTCATTTGTTATTCACTCGGTATATTTTAAAAACGCTTCTTTATACTATATGTTAATGAGGAATATAAGTTTTTAAGATGTGAAGATTGACAACTTATGGAATTAATGTAGATCAAAATAAAAGTTTTAGCCATATTTTGTCAAATTTTAATGTTTATATTGTTTGTGTTTTTTCGGTATTAGAGAAATTACAACTGTAACGAGTAACTTGTTTGTTTTTACCGGGGATAATAATTCGAAACTGTACTCGCGGGTTAAACTAACCTAAGGTTAAATTTAGAATAAATCTCCTCCAAAGAGTTGTCGTTCCATATACTGACTTTACACTCTGCGAAAGGCTCAGTGTCAAGATTCTTTTTACCAATATAAGCAGTTTCATTTTATACAGTCATAATTATGAATTTTAAAGCCTGTGGTCAAACAAACTGGGCACATGAAGTTAAATGTATTTTAGATGAGTTAGGGTACAGCTACTTATGGAACAATATAAATCCAAATATAAATTATTTCACACAAATTCAAAAAAGATTACGTGACCAATATCAACAAACATGGCACGCTTCTATCAATGAAATGTCGAAACTTGATTACTATGTTAGATATAAAAAAGGAGTTTAAATATGAATGTTATCTTGACCTTATTGAAAACGATTATCTTAGAAAATTGTTAACCTGCTTTAGACTATCATCCCATAGCTTAGCTATCGAAACTGGGCGTTATACTGGCATTCCTAGAGAAAACAGACATTGTCAAAATTGTATCATTCGTACCGTCGAATCAGAATATCACTTCCTAATGATTTGTACAAAATAGAAAGAATTAAGAGATAAATATCTGCAAAAAATATCATTGCCGAATTTAAGAAAATTCGATAACATTATGTCTTCAAAAAACAAAAACAAAAATGTTAATAGGAATATGTAATTTTCTCAAACACGCATATGCATTACGTAATAATATCTAAGAGTTAAAATATCTGGAGTTTTAAATTATTTCTCTTGAAAAATATATGTTTTGTTAACAAAGCTGCGCATTATTTTGTTTCAATGTTCTTAGTACTTTTCTTTAGCCAAAGGCATGTACATGTCGATTACGCTAATAAAATATTGTTGTTGTTTGTTGTTGTTGGTCAAACATATGACAGAAATCTGTCATTAAAACCAGAGCACCCCAAGCTATATTAAATAAAGTGGGTAAACCTATATGAGCTTAAGTAAAACTAGTTAAAAGTAGTCCTAGCCTATAACAGAGGTGAATGTATATGAGCCGATAGTGTAAGAGTGAGTTTTACAACTAATGTTTTCACAGTTTATTAATGCATGTGGACACTAGAAATACATGTTTTAAATGACATTAAATTAAAAGTATTCGAAATATATTATACAACTGCTTTTCTAAATTTAACGGCCGATAAGTTTAATCCGCAAAAAATAATTTAAACAACCGGCGCCGTGATTGTTTCGATCTTAATATCAATTTGAATTTCTTATTTTCAAAATGACATATGTTGATTTAGCACACCTGCCTTTTGTAATCTTTTGTATCTCACTGTTAGATAACTCCGATAAGTACTTGTTTACATTCAACTTGGTTGCTAAATAGATATTTGAATGAGGGGAGATCATTTAGATTTTGGTTTTTAATTGACAGTGTGTTCAGGTTGTTGTGTTCGAATTAATCCTTGCGCGAGTTTTTTTTTCGGCGTAGCTGTCTAAGCTCACTTTTGACCTAATTTATCAACCAATGAAGTTTTGTAAATAATACTAGTATTATATTATTATGCAGCGGGAAATTTAAATAAACTATTTCGATTGGTAGCTATTTCCACCGGAGAGGCATCTAGCAGGGTGAAGAGGTATCTAGTGGGATTTTTAAACAATTAGTTAATACACTGTTTGAAACGATAATTGCTGTGACGTTTAGATCTTTTCTATTCTCTTGTGTTGAAAGATGTTGAAATGAGACACACCACAGTACTCGTCATTGGCTAGGATTTTTTGCCAACATCAATACTGTCACTCTTTTATATCAACCTATACAAAATGAAAGTGAAAGTAAGTGGAAATGGCTTAAAGAAAACGATGTTACACTTTCACTGTACATAAAGTTTAAAATTTAAGTACTAAAATCTGCGAGCATGAATTATTGTAATATTTGTGAGTATTTAGTTAATGGAAATTTATCCCAGCTCTTTCAGTAATTGAAATGTTTACCCATCTCTTAAACCGGGCAGCTGTATATAATATGCTACGCGATATAAACAATGAGTTCGCTATGTAAGTCTTGAAGTCTTCACTAAATATATTTTATTCTTTCAGCAATTGATATATCATCTGATACATTATTTTTTAAGAATAAACACAACCAATGCCTTTTACAATACGTTTCTTATATAAAACTCATTCTTTATCGCGACTGAGGATTTTACAATGTGCTTACTTGTCTTAAATCTGGCAACTGCCTGTAATATGTTACGCGAAAAAAACTTGCTATTAAGTCATTGTGACGGATTTACAATGAAATTATTTAATTTACACGTAAATCAAGATGAAGTGAATAATACCAGCTACAAACTGCGTCATTTCATATACAATCTACGCCGTTTATCTTTTTTAAAGATATTTCTTGTTTCAACATAACATACGATTTTTTTTGTTCTACCCGGGAAGCTGTGATCGAAAGTCAATTTAAAGAACTTGTTGTAACCATTAAAGTAATAAAATACTTCTATTATTAAAGTGTTAAATACCCGGCGAATAAATATTTTTCATGCGGTAGTTCTACATGTAATGACCTTTCACTCAATCTATTTCTTTCGTTTCGCCAAATCGTCTTTTGTGATTAATATCTGAAATTGCATTTACTGGTATATGGGTGTTCTTCTTGGGAAAGTTTTGATTGCTTTTTGCTATTGAAGTAATGTTAAAAATTCTGCACTGTTTACAGTAATGTTATTGTAATTTATATATCTCGAAATAAAATCTGTGGAAATCCGAGGGCTACAAGCTAAATTCATTGGATATTCCTCATTGTGGGGCTCTTTCACCGATGATCGAAAATAATTTTCAGACAGTGATTCCTGTCCTTTCTAAAATGTTAAATAATAAATTGGTATTTGATTACCGGTATTATGCG